>JAOEHY010038334.1:0-22450 GCA_025447955.1 Psilopsiagon aurifrons
GAGGGCCGGGGCCGCTCACACCGGCGGCGGCGGTGGGGCCATGAAGGTGAAGAAGAGCAGCGGGGCCGGGGCGGCGGCGGCGGCGCCGCGCACCGAGGAGGAGCTGGGCCGTAAAGCGCTCATCGGGCCCGACGACGTGTTGGGGCTGCAGCGGGTCACCAGCGGTGGGTAGCGGGGATGCGGTACCCCGGGGTAGGGGGTACCCATAGGGTCTGGGTACCACTGAGGACCATAGGATGCCGGACCTGCGGGGCTGGGGATGCTGTCGTCCCCCTTCTTTCTCCCAGGGATGCACAAGCTGTAGAACATCCCCCCCCCACTCCATGTTGGGGTCAGAGATGGTGAGATGCTGCTGGGTGCTCTCCTTATCACCCCTCTTCTCTGTCTGTGCCCAAGATGACCCCCACATCAGTGGGGTACCATCGAGGGGAGCTTCTCTGCAGCCCCAGTTTCCCTTTTCCTGGCATGGCATCACTGGTCTTGAGAGCATCCTCGGGAGCGTGGTGGCTGTGGGGGGGTTTGTTGTGCTTGGCAAAATGATCACTCGGGACCAGACAGCACAGCGAGCTGGGCGAAGGCATGTGCCAGCCATGCCCAGTGGTCTCCTGCTCCACTGTCCCCCAAAAAGGCCTTTTTGCGTGTCCGGGGCCCTTTGGGTTGTCTCTGTGCCGGCAGCGGGCTGTGCAGGGGGAGAAGGCTTGGGGCAGGGGGGATGGAGCTGGTCTGGGTGCCCTGCTCTTTGCCTTGAAGCGCTCTGTGGTGTGGCGCTGAAGCTGGATTCGTGTCGCAGGCGAGGGCTGCCGGGAGGGGAAGGATGCGGCTGCGGGTATCCGTGCGTGGAGGCAGCGCTGGGGGTCTGTGTGTGTGAGCAGGGAGGGAGGGAAGCCCTGCAGGGACTGAGGAAAAGGGGTTATGGAGGCTCCTCTGCTGGTGCTGGGGGGGTTTGGGTCCCTTTCTCCCAGCAGGGATGCTCTGATGGGCTGCAGCAGTGCTCAAGCCCTCTGAGGCACGAGGAGCCGTGCAGCAGGCACTGGAGTGTGCTCAGAGGAGCCAGTTAGATGGTGAAGCCAAGCTCTGAGCACTGTGTGCTTGCTTTATGGTAGTGCCGTGTACAGGGGCTGCAGGCATGTGGCCACCCCATATCCTAGCGTGGCATTGGTGTGGATGGTGCGTCGCTCTTGGTAAGCTCATTCCCAATGTGGAGGCAGGGCTGAGATGGTCACTTGGCTTCAGAGCCAGGCTGGGAGCAAGGCTGGTGATTGCCTGCCTCTCTCAACCATTGGGCACAGGGGAGATGTGAAATGCATAGGGGTTGTTTTGCTCCCCTTCTGCTATAGGACTTGGTACAGGGAGTGCAATGGGTTGTGTTCAACAAGAGCTAGGCACTGTGATGACCAATGGGTTATGCCTTCCCATGGAGAGTGCTGGTACACAGGAGCCAATAAATGCTGTCTGCACTGAACTCCTCAGTGTGCATTTGGGGATATGGGTATACATACATCCACATTGAACATATCGTATCTGATCACTTGGGAATGTTTTGCAGCACCTCTTCTCAAGCTCAATTTTCCACCTGGTGAGTTTAGTACAGGGAGAAAAGGTACAAAAATGTTCTTCTGTCCCTTAACACATGATGGTTATTTGGGGCATTTTGTGTCCTTTTCTCCTCTCCACACACCAGTGAGCTCCTAAAACAGACTGCCAAAAATACCAATGTGAAACTGTTCCAGTCTACTGCTCCGAGCGGAGGATGCTGCAGGGAGGAGGAAGGAACAGACTGTAGGAGAGACATTCATGGCTCCCCCAGCCCCAACCTCTCCCATGGAGATGCTGAGTTGGAGCAGACTCAATGTCCTATTTCAGCAGTCCTGGGTTTGGTGTTCAAAGTTGTGGTACTGCAGTTTGGAGCTGAAGGAGGAGTTGGTGGTGGGGTTGCAGCAGAAATGTCCCAGTGTCCTGGGCATCCGTTGTTGTTCCAGATGGAGTATAATTCATCTCTGTCCAGACTCGTGGGTTGGTAACGTGTTGAGGGACATGTTAAGCCATGTGCTGCCCAGGGTCTGGTTATAGTCTGTCATTGCTCCAGCGAACGAAGCCCAGGATAAACCATGGTAGACTGGGCTTGGACTGCAGGGATGCTTACACCACGAGTACCCTGTGTGTTTCTGAATGGCCTTCCAGCTTGAGTGGGGAGAAGCATACTACTGTACCGGAGTATGATACTCCATACAGGTCCAGGTCCAGAAAGGAGTTCATAGCATGGCTGCTTGGCTCCATGCTTACACTTAAGCTGGCCCTTGCAGCCCTGCATGTGCCTGGGGTGTGCTGATGGTGCAGATGCTCTTTTGGAGCCAGGATTTGCTGTGTTATCCTCTGCTCTACCTGCTGTGGAGCTCCTCAATGCTTCCTGATACAGGAAGTGAATCTGCTTGCCCTTCAGCCCTAGAAGAGCTGTGTCTCTGTGGAGCCAAGCTGCTGCTTACCATCACTACCTGCTGACCAGGCAGCACGTTATCCCTGCTCTGGCATTTTGGGTCTAGGGAAAGCCCTTGCTGTTGCATCAAGAAGCACAGCTGGGCTTTCCCCTTCCAGTAGGTAAATAATAGCTAATAAATGACCAAATAATGAGGCTGGGAGGGTGGAGATGCAGGATGTAGCTCTGTGGTGTAAGCATGCTTAGTGCTAACATGAAGGAACCCGGTCCGTGACCAGCTGGGTTCTGCTCTTAATGTTCTAATAAGCTTAAAGGGGGAGCTGTGCAAACTGCCCTGCGTATGCTGCATCCTTCCAGTGCTCAATTCCCCAGCAGCTCCAGGGTTGTAACGTTTCTGGGGTTCAGCCTCAAGGATCGGGGATTCTTCCCTGGAATATCTATGCCTTTTGGCTGGGCTGGCTCTGGCCCTGCTCCAGCTGGACGAGGGGTGAGGCGAATGAGCCGTTTTCTTGGCAATTAGCAGGATTTGTTGCTTGCTCACACAACTGCGGTTACAAAAGGAGGAAAAACCTTAGGATGTGATTAATTTAAGATCATAAAGGAGAGGGGCAGAGCTCAGTTCAAATTGCAGTTAATTACTGAAGCAGCTGGAGGATCGGAGGAGTCTGCCTGCAGTGATTGCGATGTTGGTGACGGTGAATGCCATGTGCTGCCTCCTGGAGCCACCTGAGAGGAGATCAAGGCCAGGCTGTATGGGGCTTGGAGCAACCTGCTCTAGTGGAAGGTGTCCCTGCCCATGGCAGGGGACTGGAGCTATATAAGCTTTAAGGTCCCATCCAAACCCTTCTATGATTCTATGAAAGCCTCTGAGACTGCCCTGCAAATCACAGCTTCAGGCACCTGTACCCTTTATCTATAATGCTACATCAGGGCTTACATTTTAAGCTTTATTCTAAAGCTTATTTTAGCAAAGCAAAGGGTTAAATAATTGATTACATACCTGGAAGCAATTACAAAACAGAACCTAAAAATAAGGAAGAGGCACTTAATTATTTCTGAAACTAATCTCTTTCCTGAGCTGTCATTTAGGATTTCTCTGAGTCTTCCTTTAGCAGCTTTAGCTAAAGGCCAGCTTGGCAAAGAGCTGTCTCGATGGGTCAGTCAGGGTAGAGCCTTAGTGGGTGACTTCCATACCAGTAGCATTAACTGTGCAGGAAGCCCCTCCTGGACCATCACTTTCCCCCCCCCATTAATTAGGAATATTTATTGTATTAGGAGCTGTGATTAGCTGGGGGTGTTTGTGAGGAGGGTCTGAATCACTGTTCTGAGTCGTTTGGGGCTGTGATGAGTTAAAGTGTGTTGCTATGTTGATTTCTGGTCACAGAGTGATACCCCAGAGCTGTGTCAAGCTGCTCTCACCACTCCTTTCCCCAGCAACACCATATGTTGGGAACCCTTTCAAGGCTTTGTGATAACACACAACTCAAAGTGTTGTGTAGATGAAGAGCTGTTTCTTTAGTAGTCTCACAGCACAATACAGGCTGTGAAGACCTCCAGGGGCTGCACACATGGGGGGGGGGGGTGTGTGTGTAGCACAGTGGGTTCCTCCTTCTGCCGGTGCTGTAGGTTTGGGCCATTCCTGGGGGAAATAGCGAAGATAAGAGTTCAAGTGGAAGTTCCCTGTTAAAGACTAGGTTGGACGGGCTTTGGAGCAACCTGGTCTAGTGGAAGGTGTCCCTGCCCGTGGCAGGGGGTTGGGACTGGATAAGCTTTAAGGTCCCTTCCAACCCAAACCATTCCATGGCTATAATAGGGAAGCTGTGGCATACACTAGGAGAGTCAGCCTGGGGTCTGATTGCCCTCTGTAAGAGCAAGGGCAGCTGATTTTGATAATGTGGTGCACATGGTTCCAGACTTTCAGTGCAATCAGCATGAGCAAGGGGGCAGGAAAGGGTGTTTGGTTGCCTTGGGAATGGGAAAAGAGCAGCTCCATCCTTCCTCAGCAAGGCCTGGAGGGCTGTGATCAAACGAATGGTGAGAGGGTGAAATCTGGAAAGCTTTAGCTAAAAAAAGATGGGCAAAAAAAGAGCAGGCTGCCACAAAAAGCAGAGCTGTTGAGCTGTGCAGCAGGACTTGGTGCATAGAGTGCTGCCAGCTGAGTGCATCTTATGGGCTGTGGGGACCTTGGTTGATGCCCCAGCTCAGAGCCTCTGGGCTGCATCCCTCTGCTCCATCCCCAGTGTTGGTCAGTGAATGTGGTGCTGTAGGAAAATATCCCATGGGATCCTCCTAGTGTGAGATTTTCAAAGGAGGCTCATTACTGAGATAAGCAGGAGGGCTGTAGGTGCCTCCCTCTTTGCTTACCCCCGGTCTTTGCTTATGCAAACCCAACGGCTTTAGGACTGGAGTGGATCCTTGACTGGCTTAGCTTGTTCTTCTGCCTCTGCCTTTATGAGCCTTGAACTGCTGAGGCAGAGGGCAGGGGAAATGGTTTGGATATTTCTGTGGTTGAACCCTGGTTGTCTAAGCAGACATATCAGCCCTGCTTGAAACGTGCCCTGCCTTCCCCTCGGGGTCTTGCACTCTGTCCTGCGTCACCGCTCTGCATCTTCATGGGGTTCATGCTATTTTTGCTCGCTTCCTTCTGAGACTCTTCAATCTGATAATCTGCTAATCTCCAGCTCCTGGCGATTCAGCTGCACTTGTCTTTGCTTTATACCTGGTTTATGTCTTGGGAGTTGTCTTCAAAATAGCTTCTGACCTTGTTGGCTAATGCGTGTTAAGAAAGAGGCCTGCATAGCTGCAGGAGCCTTCTCATTCCCCACATTCTTGTTATTGCTTGTGGTGGGGAGAGACATGCCTATTGCAAATCACTGCTGTTGCATCAGTTTCTTCTGCAGCATCCTTATGATTTACACCCATTTTCCCTAACAGGATTTTGAGCACTTTCTTACCCTAGGTACACTGTTTTTTGTATCTGTGGGCTATTAAAGCCTTAAAATAGGAGCCCAATCTGATCTTAGGCACTCTGATGAGCACTGCAGAAATATCTGCAGTGTCTGTGAGAGGGGACACATGCTTTGTCCTGGTGGCACAGAAGGAGAAGGGATCTTGAAAGGAAAGTGCTAACCCTATTGCCTGTCAACTCCTCGTGATAAAATGGGTCTGGTGAGGTGGTTGTGATGGAAATCTGAAAATAGAGGATGGACCTTTAGCTTTCTCTGACGAGGATCAAAGACCTAATCTCATCCAGTGGATAACTGAAACAACAGGTAGAGGGTAGGAGGTGAAAGTGCCTTCATTAGCTGTCATCTTGCGTTATCTAGCACTGTATTATCCCTCACCTTTTGCGCTCTTTTGTAACACCAGCTTACTAAAATACACTGGCTGGAAATACACACCAGGGTTCACGGTGTACCATTGTTTGCCAGAGAATAGGCTGGGTCTGCTCTCATTGTCTTAAGGCTGTTTGGCCAGTTTCTGTTGCAATCTTGGCTGGTTTGGGAGGGGAGGAAGGTTTCCTGGAGGAGAACCGGCTCTTCTCTGGAGTTGTAAACAGGGAACGAGCATCCATTGTTTCCAGTAGCAAAGCTAGAGATCTCTGAATGAATGCCTTGCTATGGATTGCTGTTTGGGGGTTGTTTTGGCATCTCTTTTTCATACAAAGGGAATAGGAGAACTCATGAAGGAATGTTCACAATCACCTCTGCTGCTTCCTGAGACCACCACAGCAATGCTAGTTGTGCTTCCAAACTCTTCAAAACCATGATAGGGCTTCAGATAGGGAATGTCTCTAATGGTGGGGAGGTACAGATCTTGGGGTGTGATATGGAGATTATGGGAATGAAGCTGCAGAGGCACCAGCAGGAATGTGTGATGTGAGAAGTAGCTGCTAATACCAGGGTTGGGCCAGTTGCAGGAGTTTGCTGTGAAAACAAGTTCAACTCAGTTGGGAAACATTTTCCAGGAAGTTTGGGGATGTGGGAATTCACCTGGCTTTAGGAAGGAGTAGGAAATGCTCCTCTCTCCTGCTCTGTTTTTGCACTAGTTAACGTGGGTACTTCAGGACAGAAGTCAGTCTCTTGGGTTTCCTAAGGCTGTACTGATATGTCATTGTTCACATTGTGCTTTCTACCAGGCCTGA
The DNA here is from genome assembly GCA_025447955.1 of Psilopsiagon aurifrons. Classification (NCBI taxonomy): domain Eukaryota; kingdom Metazoa; phylum Chordata; class Aves; order Psittaciformes; family Psittacidae; genus Psilopsiagon; species Psilopsiagon aurifrons. Next base: position 6,579 of record JAOEHY010038334.1, read on the forward strand.
ATGAGGTGAGCACTGAAGGTTTGTTCAGGGAGATACTGTGATTATTTGGTTCTTAATGGGGAAATCTGCTTCAGGAGTAGTGGAAGAAACAAGGAAACTGTCCTCAGAGACCAAGCCTACTTTCCTTGCCACGATCCACTTCACTCCGTGAAGGTTTGAGTTTTTATTTAACTAAATAGTATTTAACTAACTAGTATTTATTTAACTAAAATAGGCATGGATGCTGTCTCCACATCCCAAATTGTGGTGACGGTGAATTAGGATAATGAAAGCACATGATGCATTTCAATGCGTCATGGAAGCGTGGGCAACTGGGCCCTACAGGAGTTAAAAATAAGTCTGTTTGGGGTGAGATTAGCAAATCTGACAGCTCCCAGCAAAGCAGAAGTACCCACCAATTGCAAGCAGCCAGTTCCCAATCACACCTTCCAATGCAGCTGTGGGATTCTGTAATGTATTGGGGGGGAAAACCCCCAGCATGTGGCAACTTTGATTTTTGAACAGGAATTGCAGCGAGCAAATGTAATATAGACAGAAAGGAATATATATATATATACACCTCTTCTTTTTTCCTGCTAGGAGACTGGGCACTGCCAGAGGAGGAAAACCACTTGGTTGCAGCATTCTGGCAGCGGATCTTCCCAGATGTCATCCCGTTAGACACTGGCATGTTGACTTACAACCAAAAATAGCTTTAAAATATTAAGGTTTAAAATGTTTTCAGTGCAAAAAGAGTTGGGGTGAAGACATCAATGAGCAGGGGCCTGGTGGGGCTTGTACCCAGGGTTTGCTCCTCTTTGGTGGCTCTGCTTGGCTCGGCTCTCCTCTCCTCCAGATGAGTCATGGACACTGTTACTGCAGCAACGCTGCTGCCAACCGGGGGGGATAAAGCTGTTGCCATGGTGCTGGATGGGCAGGAATTCTGCAGGAGTGAAAACACTTAATAATTAACTTGCAGACAAACGCAGCCTCAGACTTGCCTGTGTGCTGGAGGGAAGTTGTCTCGGGCTCTTGGGAGACTTAACCAGGCTGTTTCCATCCCTCACTGGGCTGAGCGTGGTCGTGGGCCAAGGGAAGCGAAGCTGAGGCCATGGGAAGCTGCTCCTGCTTCTGCCAGTTTGTGCTTCGCTGTTTGGAGCAGGGGGAGCTGTGGGATGGGTTAAGGATTTGGGCTGGCTGATGTGTTAGAACCTAAAGTCATCCTGTAGTTACAGAACATCTCCCTGAGGGTTGCTAAACCTCGGGGCTTAAGGCAATGGGTAGATTTACATTTCTGTCCCATCTCCTCTTCTACTGTTAAAGGGAGGATTTTGTGCTGCTTTTAGGCTATTCTGTCTAACATGACTGCTTTCTTGTGGTAGTAAGAAGGTTGAGCTTTTATCTTGCTCTCCCTTGCAGCTTGGGCACTGGTGTTAATTTTCCTTTGTGCTGTGTTGACAGGAAGGGGAAACCTCCCTGCCAAATGCCAGAGATGCTTTGAACACAGTCCTCTCTCTTAAAGGCGAAACCTTTGGGTATTCACCCGATGGTGGTGATGATGGAGAGCAATAAAAATGTTCAGAGAGTCCATTTAACACCTCTGTTCCTCATACTGGTGAGCACTTGGAGTGTTCTCCAAGTTAAGGAGATTTGCAGAGAATAAAATGCTTCTAGGAAAGTGGAGGTGCTGGATGTGCAGTTCATGCTAGGAGCAATCTTCCCCAGTGCTGACTACAGCTATCTTTGTCCCTCCCTACAGAGGGACCTGATTGCTGTAATTACACATCCCAGCATGAGGGCCTCGCTGTCTGGTGCTTGCAATGTGTGGCCTTTGGGATCTTCTCTTACTGCACCACAGCAGTCTTTTATTAACTCCTTATCTATGGGATGTGCTAACCACTGCCCTCGACCTGTAACCCCCAACCATGATGTAAGATTTATTATGCCTAAGTAAGGGTTGTGATGGGTTAGGTGTGATCTCTGAGTAACAGATCACACTTTGTTTTCAGATCATCAATGAATAAGCCTTGAGTAGATGGGTGTATTTGAATTGTAGGAACAGGAAAGCAGACAGGAATAAGTGATTAACTCAGAGTAACAGCAGGAATTAGTAGCTGAGAAAGCTTTAGAATTAGAATGTTGAGGTATTACTTTCACCTTAGAACCTCCAAGTCTCCTGCAACATGCAGATGCACAGTTGGTCAAAAGCTAACCTGGTATGTATCCATACCTTTATTTAAATGCATTTATTTAGGATAAAGTAAGTTACTGGAGCTGCTTTCTGTGCTTGGCTTTCTGTGCTTGTATTAATGTGCAGTAAAAATGAAGTACCACTGCTCTTTACCCAGAGGGGAGGCTGGTACCCTGGGCAGAAAGCAGTTGCAGTGCACAGCAAGGCTGAAGCCACAAACAATGTCTTTCTCCCAGAGATACCAACTCTGGTGGAAGCAGGGAAGGGCTCTGTTCCCAGAGTGTTTCTGTGCTACAGGGGAAAGCTTCAACATCATTTTTCAGTGCTGAGAAAATAGAATCCTTGCCTGGGACAAGCATCAGTGGAGAGAAGGGCCATCCTTTGTCTGCAGAGGGCTGAAGATAGGGGAGGTGGCACAAGAGAAGACACTCCTGTTCCAGTTAAGTGCAGCTTAGTGCTCACAAAGCTGCTTAGTACTTGTGTTTTGCCAGAGGGCAGTTTTTAAACCAGGCAAAGCCTCTTACACAGAAAAGGGTAGGATTTGGTGGAGGTGCTGACTATTCTCAATGTCCTGAGGAGAAACGGATGCAGAAGATGCTGGCACAGGGTTGGAAAAAGGTGATGACCTCCTTGTCCTGTCCAAGCAGGGCGGTGTGAGCATTCAGACCTGAGACTGTCTTCATAAACATCATTTTTGCATTACAAACAGTAGTAGTGGATATGCCTTTGGGCTGCTGTCACTGCTGGCTGTGGCCTTTAAGGAATAACCAGAAATACTTTGGTAATTGTGGGCAACCTTCATTTATATTTCCTTTCCTCTGCAGATTATTTGTGCACTCCAGAGGAAAATGTTTACAAGATAGACTTTACCAGGTTCAAAATCCGGGACATGGAATCTGGCACAGTCTTGTTTGAAATCACCAAACCAGCAGCTTCAGGTGAGTGCGCACACAACAGATTATTTTCATGGCCCAACAAATGCTACTGTCTGCTTCCTTTTGCCTTTTGCTATTCATTTTGCTCCATGCATTTCCCCAAAACAGGAGATGCTCTCAGCTGCAAGAGAGCTGGAGGTCCAGCTTGCGCCAGAAGTATTATTCAGGTGTCCCTTTGTACCAACACAGTGAACAGAACTCGTTGCTGCTGTAGTCATGATTGCCATCTGTGATGAGAAGGGACAGATGGGTGTTGTAAACAGAAGCAGAGGAGGAGGAGGAGGAGGTCACCGCATGTTTGTTTCCTTGTCCATAGTTTAAATCTAACATCTTTCCCTCAGGAATCAGGAAAATGGTATTTCCAAAAGGGAAAATATCAATTGTGCAAATTGGACAAACTGAAAGTTTGCCTTTTTTTCCCCTTTTCCATAATTTGTCAGTGTTACTTACGGCCATCCAAGCGTTATCTATTGCCAGTGGTAATAAAACCTCAGAGCAGCTGTTCTTCTCTTGATCAGACACCCATCTAAGAAGGTTTCTGGAAGTTCTCTGTAGCTTGTAACTAGCAAATCAGACATGCTAAGGTGAAATGGCTTGTTCGGTGCCATACTGCAGCCCTAAATCAGATAGGAGCAGTAAGTCACTTTAGAACATAAGAAGTGTATCAAACCAAAGGGCCATCCTCTGTCTCGGAGTATCCAGCAGTTGATGCCTTCAAGAGGATAGGCTTCCTCAGAAGAGCTTCCTGGTGTTTATGACTCAATAACGTGTGACTGCAGGCGTTTTCACTGGGTTTCTGTTTCTCAGACTTTACTTTGTGCTTTTCCAGAACGTGAACACAATGACAGGAAGGACATTGATCCCAATGCTGGACGGTTCGTTCGCTATCAGTTTACTCCAGCTTTTCTCAGACTTCGGCAAGTGGGAGCCACGTAAGTAATTGCTCTTGGGGTGCATTTTCTAGTACAGGAAACAACTGAAATCCTATTAAAAAATGGCTCTGGCATGTTGATCCTGTCAGGAAGTTGATTTAATGGGGACCTTGTGTTGTTAAAAGCATTTCCAAGAGTCTTTGCTGGGTGCTTTGCTTTCTCCATCCCTTTGGCTTGTTTATTTATCTCTGGAATAGGCATGGTGTTGAAGAGATTCATACTCCAAGGTGCAAAATAAGGTGGACAGACTGCCAGACATTCCAGTGCTTTTCTGTGCGTTACAGCTTGTCAGAGGCTGTGCCAGCTTTGGAAGGTGTTCTGCAGCCTTCACCATTGCATTCCCAAAGAACCATTAATCCATAGATGCACGTGAAATGGTGAAGTAATGTTTAATGCTTTGTGTACACAAATAATCTTTGATGTGGCTGGTAGTGCTGCTTGCATCCATCAATAAAACACACCATGGAGATTTGGCTTTTTTTTTAATACCCACCCAAATAACTTGTGTAAAACCCCAAAGTGATAAGGAACCGATAGTGAGTGGTAGTGAAGTGCCTGTGATGTAGCTGGAGGGATCTTTCCTTCACTGAAGATGAGTTTAATTGTAAAATCTGTCATGCATGTCTCTTGTTTTGAGTCAAAAGAATCAAACTGTGATTTGTAATGCTCTGTTGTGTCCATGCAGCTTTAAGAAAAAATGATTTGATCAATACCATTGCTTTGTGGTTTGGGCTGATGTTTGTTTCAGAAGAGCTCTCTTCTACCTTTCAGCAATGGTGGTAAATTTTGCTGAAGTGAGAAAGCTCATTTCAATCTTCTTCTTTTTCAGGGTGGAGTTCACAGTAGGAGACAAACCCATTAATAACTTCCGCATGATTGAGAGGCACTACTTCCGGGATCAGCTGCTTAAGAGCTTTGATTTTGAATTTGGGTTCTGCATCCCCAGCAGTAAAAATACTTGTGAGCACATCTACGAGTTCCCACAGCTCTCCGAGGATCTCAGTAAGCTCTTTAATTACTGGGTGACCACACAGTGATGCTAATCTCAGTGTTTTGAGCAAGCCCTTTCCTAAAAGCTGACTGTAGAAAGTGGGTAGGAAGAAGACTTCCAGGTGCTTTTGCATCTGTGTTAATACAGATTTTGTCTTCTAGCAGCATGTATCTCATCACCCACCAGACAGTTGCTGGGAAGCTTCAGTATCAGGGGAAAAAAAGATAATTGTATTATAAAACAACCAAGAAAAAGAGGATTAAAAAGTCACCCAATGAATGGATGGCTTAAACATTATGTTCTGGTTTAATGTTTGATGTGCTGCATTGATAGCTTGAGAGGTTTTAGTAGGAACATAACTTTTATTTTCTCTCCTCTATTCCTTTTATTTTCTCTTCCTCTGTACTTCTTAGCAGCAGTACTAAATCTGTGTGATCTTATGCTCTTTACAACCCCTAATCACTTATGTCAGCACTAATAGTCTGTGGAGAAAACAGCAATGCCCTGCTGCTTACTTGTTGTCACACCTGAACCAATTTCTTTTGAGTTGCCGTTTAAAAGCAAAAGCAAATCCCCAGTCCAAAGTCTAGTGTGTTATTGTTTTGAGGTTAGGTAGAGCACATACAATTTTTATGGTGCCTTAATATACTTTGATTGTGTTTGAGTTATTTAAAAGATGAATGTCAGTAAATAGTTTGGTAGCTTCCTAGTTTGGTTTTGAGAGTTTGCTGCGATCTGAGCAGTGCTATTAAATGTCATGAAACCCCATGCAGGATGTTGCCTTCAGTGAGGTTTCTGTGGAACATGACCAATTTATGTGTTTTATTTTATTCCCCCCCCCCCCCCCTCCCCGCAGTTCGAGAGATGATCCTGCATCCATATGAGACACAGTCGGACAGTTTCTACTTTGTAGACAACAAGCTTGTGATGCACAACAAGGCAGATTATTCTTACAGTGGAGGACCTTGAGCACAGGATGGGCAGCCAACCCGTGCTGGCCTTCCCCTTCCTATCGAAGCCGTCAGGGATAGCAACACCTCCAGTTCCGTTGCCTACAACGTCAGCTGGACAAGGATCCACAACCCAAGGACTCTTTGCCACAGTAGGAGTTTCATGACTAAATTTGCCAGTCTCATCTATGAGCGTTGAAGCAGACCCAGTTCTTCAGAACTTTAAGCAGTTCTAAACGGTCTTTGGATACCACTTCCCTAAGTTCTTTCAGTGTCTGCTCGGAAAATGGCCTTGTGGGACCTGAGGGATTTTGCCCTAATTCTGTGGATTTGTGTTCTTGCCCTCAAATATCTTTTAGGACGTGGTTGCTTTCATAAAGAATGTGATCTGAGAAACCACCTGAGTGGATGGATGCGAATGCAGAGTTCTGTTGATTTGTTTCTCTGGGTCAATTTCTCTTGTACATCCCATTGAAAATGTCAAGTGTAACATCTTATAAAAGCAAGTTTCATCTTTAGATTAGTTCTTGAAAATTGATATTTCATCCTTTAGTTTTGGTCCTTCTAGTAATATTCTGTTTATTGGCGGAAACACTGAACTCGCAGTGAAGATTGAGAGTTCGGTGACAGAGCTGTTTTAAACCAGGTACTGTCCTTTTACATTTCAGATGAAGGCAAAATAGCCTTCAGGGTCTGTGAACTTCCATAAGCATTTTCCACTAATTACAGTTTTTGCAAACTGATTGCAGAATCATCAGGAAAATTGGAAGGATTTTAGCTTTATGGAACGTTTTTACATAGCTATCATTCAGCCTATTTGTGCTATGTGTTTTCCACGTCTATTTTCTTTCATCTCTGCTCAATACTAAGATAAGGGCTTCAGCACTGCTTGTTAGAGCAATGCTTTCATTTGTCTAGGGCAGTTGGAGAGTGCTGGAATTTCCAGTTTTCCATTTGTATCTGAATTTGAAGAATGTTCTGACAGTGTTTTCCCTTTGTTAAAAGTGTTTTGCATTGGGTATTAATACAGGTGAAAGAGTCAGTCTAATAATGTCAGACTTCCTATCTAACATTAAGTCTAATGTAACAGTAAGCCTATAACATAGGACTTTATGCACAGCAAAATTTGAGCAAGAGCTCTCTTTTCAGACTCTAAGAAGTTCAAGACCATTTTTTCCCAAGTTTCTCAGCATGTGCTTCTTAGAAATGCAAAGAAGTAGCAGCATCAAAGGAGTAAATTAGTGTATGCAAAGCAAAAGCTGAGAATGCTGAGGGGGATAGCCTGCTGTCATGAAACCCTTACTCTAAAGTTCAGTTCACTGATACTTTAAACCAATAAAAGGCAGTTGCAGTTTGTAGATATTTCTATAAATACTTGATGTCTCCATGTCTAATTCTGTGAGTTGAAGTGGAACATTCAATGTTAGCCTCAGATAGGTGTGATTGTAATGATTTTTATAAAATACCATTTCCAGTCGTGATTAAACATCTTTCTAGTCACAGCTGATTGGAACTGCAAACGGTTCCAGCTGTAGCTGTCTGCCTAAGAGCAGGGAGGGTTCGTGCTCTATCTGGGCTTGTGGTCACTATTAAATGTGTTACCATTTGTATTTGGCTTGGCTTTCTTTACTTCGAAGTGAAGATCCAGTTTTCTAACGAAAAAGCGAGTTTAGGGTACAGCACAGGTTTTTTGTAAGATTCATAGCTAAGAAAGTACATAAAGTTCACTACTTTTACACAATTAGGATCTTGTAATCGGCACAGCAAGACTTGTATTTATCACTACTTTTTGTTTCTAGTGTATTAAATCATACATTAGCCTACAGCTTATCTGAAAGTAAAAGACTTTCCTCGTTACTTATATGATGCTTTGAACTCCCGATCAGTAAGTTTTATAGCACAATAATTACTAAAGGTGAAAATAGCTTCCAAAAGTCTAGGTCTTTCCCCCAACCCTCTGTTTTTTCCATCAGGGCTGTTAAACTATCTTATGTATTTAATGACATTCTGCAAGTTTAAGTATTTATGAATTTTGTTCCAACTCCTGAAGGAGAAAACACACTGATTTGAAGAGAAGGCAGCTTGTGTGTTTACAACTAGCACCCTGTACAGGTATTTTTGGGGTATCTTTCAACTCTCACCTGCTGTTGGTAAGAATCACTTCTGTGCATAAGATTTTCAAAGCTGTCTAGCAATGGTGCTTGCCCTGGATTGCCAGTCATATGTTTGGGTTTTCAAATATATGGATGTTTTAAACAGAAATATAAATCTTGGTATATTTTTGGTAAGAGCAGTTGTACTTTGATGCAGATTCTTGGGTTGTTGTACTGAGTATCCTCTCTGTACAGCTGATCTGAGAGAGTCATCTCCTTTTTTATGCTACCTCCCTTTAAGACTTTGGAATTCAAAACCAAAAGTAATTCCATGAAAGTATTACTGTGATCAACAGAAACCTGAGTGGTAGATGTGCCCCTTTAAAAATGAACCTAGAGGAAGTTGCCATGTTCCCAATAGTGCAGTATGTTGCTGAATGGACTTCCTGACACTCTTCATTATGTGGTAGGTTTGAGGTTAAGAGACTTAACTATCTTCTGCTGCTCTCCTGGATTCTGCTGTTCTGACAATTCAGGTTCAATGGGTAATAATTTCAGGCCAACAGAGAATTCAGTGTGAATCAGATAGGAAATATTTTATTGAGTGAATTTGTTGTCTTCTATTACTAGAAATACTCTAAAGCAGGAACAAATATTGGACATTTCCAATAAAATAGATTTCCACCTATTTTAGCTTTAGCTTTTCAGTGTGAAGAATTTTACTTTGTTTTAAAAAGTCCCTACAGTTCACTGCAAATAACAAGTCCAGATTCCTAAACCGCAGCAAGTGAGAAAACTTTCTGTGGGGAGTGTAATAAAGAAAGGTGCTTTTTAATTTATTCTACAACAGTTACCACTGTTAATCTCTCTGTTTCACATAGAAACACTTTGTTAGCATCTTTTTAAGGTCACCTAACACCCATGTTTACAAACATGTGGGAATCACTGTCCAAGGGAAAGGTGCCATTCCTTTCTCCATGCTAATGCAGTGTATAATGTGCAGGGTTGACAAGAGGCATTGTATTGTGTTCATAGACAGCACTAGAAGAAGAGTGTTTCTTCAAAGACGTGTGCAGTTGCTGTTTTAATGCCACTTCTGTCCTTGTTTTGCATTGAACTATATGCAGAATTTAATGTTAAAGGCCATGATTTGTACAGCACTGAACAGCAACTTCCATCTGAAAGGGAGCTGAGAGCTCTCAGGTCAGTTGTAGAATGAAACCCACATTTTTTTTTTCCTCCCTTAAATTGACAGCTGATTTTCATTATAAACCAGTTGAAAATCAAATCTTAACAGCATTGTTCACAGGAGAATTTGTTAATCTCCTGGACTAGTTATTAGTTTATATTTTAATATGATTCATTACTGGGTTTACTTTGGAAGTTCATCTCCAAAATCACCATCAGCTCTGGAAAAAGAATTCTTTGTATTTAAAAAACTATTTTAATTAGCACCACGGCTCTGTTTTAACAAAGCAGTCAGGAAATTCGGGATCTGCCTTTCTGAAAGTGAAAGAAAACATCTAAGAGCTAACCAAAATTATCTGCTAATAATGACTTACTGTTTCCTGTCATAAGGCAGGATTAGACGTGTACTTTATGAGTCAGTCTTGGAAAAAGAAACTAAGTCTCTGTCAGTGCTAACAGTGACATAATTTTTCTGAGACAAGGATATTATAACTCAACGTATTATTCAGCTTTCTCAGTTTTGGGTTCCTGTAAACTTCAGGGGTTTTAAAGAAAAGCAACAGTAATACACTTGTGGTTAACTGCCATGCTCATAGTCTCTATGTCTTTTTTTAGAGCAGAGTAGCATGGCTGTGTGTGAAACATTGCGGGCTGCCAAGTTCCAAACTCCTTCATATTGAGCAAACAGCCTATTAGAGTTTATTGAGAAATAGTGCTACATGTTGAACCCTAAAAACTAAATTCCAATCTTCATGACAAAAATTAGAGCGAACACTTATTCACACAAAGATGATTTGGGGACTATTTAAGGTAAGAAAAGGCTGATAACTTTTGTACTTAGTATTATAAAACTGTTCTGTTTATTATTCATAACTTGAAAAAAATATGGTTAACAGCTCTATTTTAATTAGATCTGGCTAGAAATTAAACTATAGATTATTGCTATCCCTTAGGGGAGCCAGGGACAGCATCTAGGACTGTATGTATTGCACAAAAGCTCAGTAGGTTTGCCTGTGTTGACTTGAGTGGTTGAAGTTATCTTGGGGAAACAATAAAGGAGAGGGACAAGGACAGGAAAAGAATGAGTTTTATCTAATTGGAACCGCGAGCTTTAAGGCCATGGTGAATGTGTAATGCTTTTTCTCTGAAGTTTGAGATATCTGGTAATACCCATTAGCAGTTCTTTTCCATGCCCCCAGCATAAGCACTAAGTTTATACAAATGTTTTAATATTAATCAGATATTAAATCTCACTGACAGCTCGTAGAGTTTTCTAAAGGTGGAGAGTGCGGTACTCTAGGCCTCAAGCTGTAGCTCGGTTGTTTTCTAAATCACAGCCTGAATATTCGGGTGAAATTGTGTGTTTTTGTATCTGTTCACAAGCTGTAGTTAACTGCCTCCCTAGAATCACTGTGTTAATGCCTGCTGTGATGTCTGCTTGTGTCTTAATGCTACACTGAGAAAACCTGTTTGAATGTGACATTGACTTTTTTTGCATAGAATCAGAGGTGTCTGTATTAAAATGTATTTATAAAAAATATATTTTTTGTGGAAGGAAAGTAGGATTCTAGTTAATATACCACTGGGAAAAAAAATGTTAGGGACATTTTTACCCAGTTCATTTATAATTCTTTGTATCTTGTTAGTTACCTGTTTGTTTCCTGTAAGAACATCCACTGTGGCCCGTTTCGAGGCAATGCAATGCACTGTTATGCAGAGAATCTGGTTTTCAGAAAACTGGGAGCCTTTTGTTTCCTTTTGGGATAGTAGGAAACTGAGTAGGTTGCCAGGAGAGAACCTTGGCACCAAACCCACTTCTGTGGCTTTGTCTTCAGTAGCCAGTCTGTCTGACTTGTTTGCAGCTAGATAAGTAGCGAGAGCAAAGATTGAGACTTCAGGATGGAGAAAATTAGATGCTACAATTTAGTCTTCCTGTAGGAGAAGGAGAGTACTGAAATTAATTTATACAAGGATAAAATAGGGAGTACACTTGCCTAAAATGATTTAATACTGGCAGCTTAGTCATCAATGTGCATCCTAGGGAATCTGCTTAACTTTTTCCATTACCTTGGAAAACAGTTACAAACCATGTCACTTTCATTAGCAAGTGTTTCCTCTCCTGTAATAAACTGCAAAATGTAAGAAAGCTCAATAAATGATTGATCCTAGACATGAGGGTGGCTGTCTATTTCATTTAAGTATATTAGCACATGAAAACCACTCCAATTTCCATTTCAGATGTCTTCCATCCATAATAGAACTCCAGTTTTGTGCAAATGGGTATAACCAGCTTCACTTTCTGGCGGTTATAAGGTGAGCAACGCACGTGTGAAAACTCTGCAGTGGTTTGTGTAGTTACAAGAGTAAAGCAATTACAGGAAAAGGGTTTAAATGCGATTCAGCTTTCTAATATACAGAAGTATCTCGGGGAATAATTGAACTGATGATTTTCAGAGTACATGAACGGAACTTTGGAGTTCACAGATCAGTTGTGCTCCATGCTATGGTTTTTTGGTTCCTCTGACTTACAGGGGATGCCTTAATATCACTGTATCAGTGGAACAATTCCTGTGTACAGAAACTTGGAGAAGAACAGTATTAATACAAGCCTTTAACTTCTGGATTATTACTTGGAGCTGCGTGAAATACCTGCCCTGAGTCCTGCAATAAGGTGGTGACCTTGAGTTCAGGTTGGTAACATGACTGTTTTTCAGGTATCACTCATCTGAAATCTGTAATGAAGATATCAGTTCTCTTACAGGCTCTTGTAAAGCAGAGGATAGTTTCTAGTTCTGCCTGTACAGGTTTTCTGTGGTTAGATGCTTTCTTCTGATTAAACTTAACTTTTGGAATTACCTGAATAACTGGAAGCATCAGGTCTATTTTCTGAGACTTCTTGAAAGGACTAGATACTGATTTCACTGAACACCTAAAGAGATGAGATGGATAGCAAAATCAGTACTAATAACTCCAATAAGCAGGTTAAAACCTCTCTTTGATGCTCAAGTCTCCTTGAAAAACTTTAGGGGTTGAAGTGAACCTTTAAAAAATACATCCAAATTTCATTCAAAAGAAAATTTCCCAGTGTTCAATGTCTGCCAAAAATATACTTAGCTGGTATGTCAGTGTCATTTATTAATAAATATGCCTAATCATCCTAGAGATGTTCTGTGCCTCTTCTCTGATTCTGATTTCTTATGGTACTTATCAGCTGCTTAGCTACTGTGGAAAATCTGACGTGTTCACACCATGCTTCTAATTCTTCTGTCATTGTCCAAGGGCATTCCTCTATCTGTGACTTGCATTCCCTTATCATTTCTTAACTGTAGTAGGAACATTTCCCAGTGATATACTTCTCCAGGTTTCCCAATGTATACCTGTAAGACAACGTATCTTATTTTTAAAGGAAGTTTTTGAGATTAAAGAAGTCTACCATTGCTTGCTAGGGTAAAACAAAGCTATTTACTCAACCTATTTAAGCCCACAAAAAGGGGTAATCACTTCGCAGAGATAACTTCTTTTTGTTAACCAGTGCTGTACAAGAACTTAAAATAGGAGGTGAAATCATGCTGAGTAATGTATTTTAATTAAAACTACAAAGAGAATTTAGGTAGGTAGAGTATAATTGCAGCTGGATGATTCCCTGCCATTATTTTGGAAACTGACAGGGGACCTTCAATAGCAAAGGCCTGTTTTATTTAAAAATAATTAAATTATTTTAGGCGAGGGTGTGAAGCACGTTAATGAAGCTTGCACATGAAAGTGATTTGTAGCAAGGAATAAAAACAGGGAAGTTACAAACAGCAATATAGAGAGCACATAATGAAATATACTTTAGGAAAGGAAGTTAATACATGAAGGAGAGATGAGTTCCAAGTGCTTTTGGGTCTTCCTTTGCTGCTGAATGCCAGAATGAATCAGAATAGCAAACTGGGTATTTTATAATCTCTATAGTTTAGCTATAGAGTAACCAATTATTCCAGATAATGATTTATTGGAATGTGCTGCATTTACTGTACTTCCTGGGAGAGTTAGGCACGCAGTTGTACTTTTATGGAATAGCAATGCTTGGCCAAAGAGAAACCGGCAGTAATAGGTAAAACCTTCAGTAAAATATCCAACTGTCACATTTAGGTGTCACTTGCTATCCCTGTGCATGGTATAAAGTGTATTCCCTCAGGCATGCAGCCAAGGAAAAGAACAGGGGTACAAAGCATCCTTTGAGTGTGTGCATGCAGACGCAGTTTCAGCTATGAAAGGTGCTACATGCACCAGACCTGAAAGCTAGAAATATCCAGGACCTATTTTAGTTAGGAAAAAAAACCCCAAACCCCCCAAACTCGACCCAAAACCACTTTCTTCATGAATGATGTGAAAGGCATGGCATACAACACTTACACGAATGTTACTCTGTTCCCTGGCATTCAACTAGATTTGAAAATCAGGTTTTTATTTCCCAAATGCAAACTTTAACACCCTTACACATAACTGTCTAATGAAAAGCTGGCTGCTTTGATGGCTGTAGTTTCACAATGCAGGAGAACACAGGGTACACGATGTCCCCTAAAATTAGAGCATGCAAGGAGAGATTATATATCCAGAGGAAATCAAACTTTCTGCCCCAGACAGACCAAGCCTCTTTAGCACCAGGACATCGCACACCTTTTAAAGTCATTCCCTGCCGGGAGCTCATCAGCTGGCATTTGGCGTTAACTGGATTTGACTTACCAGTCCAAAGCTGTTCTTTGCAGCGACAAATACACACACATGCTTCCTGTGGCTCCCTGGCAAGAGGCGCCTGCAGGAAGCACAAACCCAAGTGTCACCACTGAGATAACTTGTAAAGACTATTATTTCAGCTAATGGTTAAATTTCTCTATGAGAAGCTAAAACGAGGATAGACAAGGGAGGTTCAGGTTGGATATAAGGGAGATTGAGATGAGCTCTTGGGCAGAAGTTCTTCCCTGTGAGGGTGCTGAGCGCTGGCACAGGGTGCCCAGAGAAGCTGTGGCTGCCCCATCCCTGCAGTGTTCAAGGCCAGGTTGGACACAGGGGTTGGAGCACTCTGCTCCAGTGGAAGATGTCCCTGCCCATGGCAGGGGTTGGGACCGGATGAGCTTTGAGGTCCTTTCCAACCCAAACCATTCTAGGATTCTATTATTTCCAGGCAAAGCTAAAAGCAGTGCACTTTTTCTTATTAGATTAACTGGATATTTGATAAAATATTTTTTCCACTTTGGGTTTGGTTGGTTTAATTTTTCGTGTTCTAAAGTCATCGAGTCAAAGGTAAGTGTAATAAATGCCTCAAGTAATCACGGGTGCTTCAGGCAGGCACGAACACGCTGGGCTTATTCATGTTGAAATTAAATCCTTCAGTGCGATCTGGAATTCTTTGTTCGTCCAAATCACGTAAATTCCCTTCTTTCGTTTGTGGCTTTTTGTTACCGCCATGTTTCTACCTCAGAGCTCAGCCACTCACAGCCACTCTTCCAACAGCACAGACCTGGCCACCTCCATGGAGGGTTATGGAGAAAGAAGCCTGGAGGAAACGCAGAGCCACACCTGCCTTGCGTTGAGTCTATTGCTCATCCCCTTTCACCTTCACCTCCCGGCGCCATCAGGCGCGGCCCTTCCCGCCCTCGGCTGTGAGGCAGCGGCTCGCGCCCAACGGCTCTTCCCGCCTTCCCGTTCAAATCCCACGCAGCAGCCAATCAGCGGGCTCGGTGGGCGCCCATCGCTAACGGTCGGCGCTGCCGCTCTGAGGTGGCGGTGGTTTCAGGGCCTCGGGAGCCCTTTGGCTGGTTTAGCTGTCCTCCTTTCCTCGCTGAAGGCGGTGGAACGCAGTGGAATGAACACAATGGAACAGTGGCTTGGCAGCACCCTGCGGGCTGTGGGAAGGTGGTGCCGGCGAGATGGGTCCCGGTAAATCACCTCCACAGCACCTTAGGGGATTGCCGCTGCCTCTGCTCATCTGACGTGATTGATTTCCCGGTGACGATAGTGTGAATAAGAAACTGGGATAATATGTCTAATGTGTCAGTGTTGGTTGTGCAGTTGGGCCTAGTAGGTCTTGTCAGGAATAAATGTTTAGTGATTACATTTGTCTCTTCGGTGCCCAGGTCAAAAATTAATAGATCCAGAATAGGAAGCCTTCAGTTCCTCAATATAGCAAAGTGTTTTGGTGCTTTGTTATTCACTAGCTGAATTATTGATCAGCTTGCTCTAGCGGAAGGTGTCCCTGCTGAGGGTTGGAACTGGATGAGCTTTAAGGTCCCTTCAACCCAAACCAGTCTGGGATTCTATGATTCAGCTGTAGTTACTTATTGGCATTTATTGGCCCTGAGGTGTGTCATGTGTTTTTTGTGCTTAAAAATGGTTTGCCATACAGTTGATGTGAGCTCAGTAGCTCTTGGAAACTAATTCCCGTGTTTGTTGGCATCTCATGGCCCTTGATTAAGAGGTTAAGCCTAGAAAAGGCTGCTGGGTTGTGCAGCTTCCTGCTTGTCTCTGAGCCCTTTACTGTATGGAGCCCAAGTGGAGAAGCCTGTGCTAGAAAGACAACCAAACTTGATGTGGAGGTAGCAAAAGACCAACACGTTGTTATTATCGAAGG
>JAOEHY010038334.1:26543-38734 GCA_025447955.1 Psilopsiagon aurifrons
TTGTCTCTATCCATCTGCCCCTAATCTGATTTTGGTTTAAATCTGGGCTAGTAGGTATGGTTGAGGCTGTTGGTTTGAGCCTGGGTTTGGCTTCAGCCTTAACTGGCGGCACCTTATGGCAGCACCTTGCTGTGGGAAAGTGGCTATTAAACCCACATTCATTTATTTTGACAATGCTGTCCCAGTGTTCTACCTGCTCTGTACTTTTCTTTGCAATTCATTGTTGCTTTTTCATAGTGTAAGTGACCCAATCTGACGCAGATTTTAACCTCCTCAGTTTCTTCCAAGTTTCTGTAATATGTGAACAGAGATATCATTCAAGACAATTTGGGTTTTTTTTTTGTTGTTGTTTTTAGGCTCTTTTCCTTTGTGCTGTTAAAGGTTCCTGCTCAGGATTGCTTTGATTTTAGATTGCTTTGGGTTTAGATTGCTTCACTTGAAATAAACCACTGTTCTGTCATGTCACAAGCAGCACCTCTATGGTAAATCAGAGAGAGAAGCGTGTTCCTGAAAAACTGGGTACTGAAATGTCTTAGTTTAGTTCATGGTAGGAACCAGACCCTTCTCTAATGCAAGGGTTAATTCAGCATTGTAATAAACCCTGTTGGGTGCATCAGATGTCAGCTGGTTGTTAAAACAGATGCTCTTTGGATTTGGCTAACCACAACTATTGTTGTTCTATTAGCATTTTTAAAAATCTCGATTTAATGGTTGAATAACTCACCTTACTGTTCATTTATGTGAATAAAAATAGAGGAATGAATGTGAATAATTTTCAGCCAAGTAAAAATTCTACTAAATTGTTTTGTTCTTTTTATTAAAAAAAGCAAAGTTTTAAATTTCTTTTGAAACACAGTAAAACTTAGATTTGTTGCTAAATTCTATCTGTTACTTTGGTTTAGTCTGGCAGCAGCTAGTCCTCTATCTTCTAATACTTGCAGAGTTTTCAGTTTAAGTTCTTGTTTACCAACCCCCAGAACTTCTTTCAAGGGGGCTATAAATGTTTTAATATGCAGATTGGTTTTGAGTTGTCTGCGGAAGATGTTGTTGCCATCACTGACTCCAAGAAATAAGTTACATTATTGTAAGCTTTGGCTTCTGTGTTCATTTGCAAGCAGCTTTCATTTCAAAAAAGAACAGAAAAATGTCAATAATTTGTTTTCCTCTTATAGTCATTTGTTTCTGGAAGATAGAGAAGATGAGTGGCTTGATAAAATGGTGTTGACCAGTTCAGCCGTTAACAATGCTATCTTTAAATAGTCTTTTACACTTTCTTAGTATCTGTCTGTAGAAAATTGTCATAGTAAAGCTACATATCCTGCGGGTGAGTTCTGGAAAAAGATTATTCTTATTCCAATGGACACAGTTTCAGCTGACATAAATCAGGTGGGTAAGTGTGTGGGATGGTTAGGACTGTATTCAGACCAAGTAATAATAACTAGGTTGGTGCGTGGTTCACATTAGTGCTATAGGTTTGGATCCAGTATTACTTAGGTAGGCAGGAGACACTGTATCCAGTTCCATAAAGGCAGAGTAAAGAGTAGTGAGCTGTAGGTCAGGCACACTGGTGTGCGGGGTTCCATTCTGGATGTTGATGCTATTGCTGCTGGTGTTCTCCATCTGGCAGTGAGAAGGGAAACACTGGGAAGACATTGGGGATGATGAAATGAGAACTAGGGGATCCACTGCTAAGCTGTCATCTTTCAGCTCCTCCCAAAGGTTTCCTATAACAAAACAAAAGGAATTGAGTCAATTTTCTTCATATATACTTTTTGAACATTGTTTTACAGAAGTCTGTAATTATACAGTTAGTTTGCTGTGTGTGTAGGTGTTCTTAAACACCTGTGATTGAGAAAGGAAAAAGATTGCTTAGATTATTTACTAGTTGTTATTTGTCTGACACCTTAAATTAAAATCCGAGGAAGCAGCATTAGTTTAAGAAAGTTATTTCACTTGATATTTAAAATTCTGTTGAAAATGTGTACTTAGGAAGCATAACTTCTATTGGGGAAAAAAAAAAAAACAAACCAACTCAAATCACTAATTTTGAAAAAGGAAATTGCCTCTGTTATCTTTAGAAGTTATGGAAGAGCCAATGGCACTTTATGGGACAAATCTGCAAATAATACTACTTTATGTCTGGCCTTCTTGTATTCTTATGGTGCAGCGTTCTCTGAAGTGTAAACTAAATCACTGGGTATCTGATTGACCTGACAAATCAAAAGATCTGAAATGGGACTTTTTTCTAATGTGTACCAAAACAGTTCTCATCTTTCTGTGCATAGCACAGCAAAAGCCTGAAATAAACTACTGCAGGAGGGCTATATTTTTCATAGTTATCATTGAAGATTTCCCCATGGGGGCTGTAGCAGAGAGACTTGCTCTAAAGCTATATCCACCGCCTGCAGACTGTCAAATGGGGTCATATTTAGCCATTTGCTAGAATAATTCTGATTTTTAAAAGAATTATTTTTAATGTGTGTGTGCATAATGATTTTACTGCAGCTGTACAGGCCTTGCCTTCAATTCTAATTTGAGTGTTGATAATTTTGATGGAATTGTACCAGATTGGTGAAAAATATTCACAGTATAAACGAGCACGTTCCAGAATAACTGAATGAAGTGGAAAGAGGATCAGAGAAATGTGTGGAATGCCTGAAAGAGGAAGAAGCTGAGGATTCAAAAAACTGTTGTTAATCTTAGTAAGTGATCTGGGCCTGGCAGGATTGTGGAATAGTTGTGACAGCACAATGGCACTTGCTGAGTCATGTAGATTATGGAGGTTTCTTTTGCTCTGTTTTTTAGGTTGCTTTTGTACCACATTTTGCCTGCGCAGGAAGGCAATTTTTGCATGTTATGTGGTACAGCAAGGGCTTTATCATTTGGAACACGCAGGTTTTATTTATATATAAACACATATATAAATACATATATATGTATGCACATGCACACATGGTGGGTTGTTTGGCTTTTTTTCCCATATTTGCAATGGAAAGCTGTGTCCTTAATGTTCAAAATCCTGTCCGTTCAAGGTGATTCAGTTATTTAACATTAAAAAACCATTTACTTGTCAGCATCACGTGACTAACTATTTAAGAACACACCTCGGCAAATATAATTGTCCAGGGCATAGATCGTGCCCTGAATGAATGCCTTGTGAAGGAGTAAACAGCATTCTTGTGAGTAGAGTTGTAGAAGAAGCTTGAATATTGATACAGAAAAAAGTTGATGTGTTAATTCAATCAAAATGACTTCTCTTTGTGCCTCTCACATGGGAATTCTCTTGATGTGCATTAAATAATTTTGAGTAGTTTTAAGTGAAAAATATCAATTTTAAAAATACCTTCTGAGTACTGTATTGTAATATTCAATATCGGCAGTTGTAATCGAGAGTAAGCAGTTGGGTTTTTTAAAACTGGGTATAAATCTGTGGTGGAAAATCAGGTAACCTGGTAAGCAAGTCTTGGTAGCAGTGGCAAGGACAAGTAGTTAAGACAGAAGGACATACATGCCTCTGTTGCAGTTGCAGATTGTGATGTGGTATAATAAACCTGACGCTACAAAAGAAAATTGCCTGAGATCCCTACCTTGGAGATCAAAATCAGTCAGGGATGGATTAAGAGCATCGATATCATTGCTGAGATCTCCTTCCTGCATGAGCGTGTCCTGCATTGTCCTGGCCGTAGAGTGCTCTGTCAGCATCTTCACTCCACAGCTGGGGGGGGTCTGGGCCGGCAGCGGTGAGTCCTGGGTGATGCTGGGCTGAGTTCTGAGTTCACTCTGAGCCTCCGCCGAAGGAAAAAGGGTCTGAGGGTCGGGTGACTGTTGCATTAATGTACTTGAGATTTGAGGAAAACCCTGTGGTGATGTATAGCACGCAGTTTGCTGGCCCCCGAGCAAATTTGGCAATGGGTTCTTGACATGTAGGGCTCCTGATGCGTGGATGCTATGTAATGGCTGTGGTATGCCAGAGGAAAGCGAGGGCTCGCATAAGGAATGGGATTGGACTGCCATCTGCCTGGAAAGGGATGCAGTTGCAACTCCAGTCGGACTGCAGGACATCATTGAAGATCTCAGCTTTTCGCTTTTGTCGCCTATCAGTGTGTCAAGTTCTTCTACAAAACAAGAAAAGAGTCCACGGTTAACTTACTCCTAACAGAGCCTCAGTCTTCACAGCTTGCAGCTGGAATTCTTGTGTTCTTTAGGAAATGAGAGAGTGGAATGGCACATGAGTGCTAACCCATTTATGATCACTCTTGAGGCCTGAAATGCTTTTCTAAATTAGCATTGCCAAGTGAGTATATAGTAAATTGCATCTCTGTGTTTAAAGGCTGAATACTATCAGTTAATTTCAAATTTTATTATCTAACACTTATTTTAGTGCTGGTTTTACTTTAAAGTTTAATGAGATGTCAAAAGAAAATGTTCCTTTGGTGAAGCTTCTTTATGCCTATTTGGAAGCATTCCCGCAAAACCAGGTCTTATCTAATTCTGCTTTTAATTTTTATTCTTTGTTTTGCCAATCACTCTGTACCCAGGAAAATTCTTAAATGCTTTCCTAAATGCTGTATAAATTCTCTTATAGATCTTGATGTCTACTGCAAAGAAAAGTTCTGGCTTCCACTGTTTGGGAGCAAATACACTAGTATATTACTGACCTGGCTTTGCCATACTCTTCCTTACAGCAACTGGGTCTTTCCTCTTCCATTTCTGAAGCTCCTCCTGCATCTTATCAATTTTGGCTGGATTCAGAGCCCACAAACAGCCTTTCCGAGAAGAATTGCCTGACTTGTTTTCAACTTTCTCAAAGCATTTGTTCAAAGATAAGTTGTGGCGTACAGAATTCTTCCAGCCGTCTGGAGCTGTCTAGAAAAACAAATCCAGTGTAAGAATGGAACTTCAAGGAACAAGTACAACTATATTGCTCTGTTTTGACAGGTTAGATTATACTTTCTACAATATGAAACTGGTACCATAGAAGGAAGCCGCAAAAATGTTACAGTCATGTTGTGTGGGAAGAGAGGAATCAGATAACACGGTAACTGGTCTTCTAAGCAAAAGGTTGGCCTTGTCAGAGGGGCTGCTGAATGTCTGAGAGTGAATTTACAAATTAAAAGAATTAAATGTGTTAAAGAATTATATTGCAGAACTGTGAACTAACAGGAAATCTCTTAATCCCTTTTGGAACGCCTAGAAATATTTCAAACACTTAGTTGAAGGGCTATGTGCCACTTGGATTCAGATGAATTGTCCAGGCAGACTTCAAAAGCGTTTTGGCATGCTGCTGGAGGTGTAGCCAATTACATAACCGCATGGTTTAATCAGCAGCCCAGCAGATGAGATACAGGTTCGTACATCTGATCACTGCATCTTCTTGCTTCGCATTTATTTTTAACTCAGTAGTGGAAGTTGGAAGGTTCTTTAGACCGAACAATGCGTGTGAGCTTCGTTAAAATGATTCCTCTGGTTTTGGCTAGGATGTTTCTGATTGATGAGAGAAACAAAATTCCTTCCTTTTTCTGAGGAAGGGTTTGCATTCAACTGCAAGAATGGAAAGAAAAGAAAATTTAGTGCAAACCCTCAAAACAAATTAATCTTTACAATATTTCTCTTTTCCCGGATTGCTTGTAGAAGAACATTGATAATTAATATTGCTGTAAGGAATGAAGAGGGAAGTACCGAGGAAAACAGTCATGCTCAGATTCTGATGGGCAATGCTTGTTTTCTTGCTGGTCTTGAAATGCTGATCTTGAAGAAACAGGACTGTATGCTTTTATTGCATTTCAGTTTTTCTGGTGTGTGTTTATTTGATCTCACTCATTTCTGTTTCCTTAGTCATCCAGCCAGAAAATGCTGCTCATCATATTAAGGCTTTGTAAACTAGTATGCATACTCGTATCAGAAGATTCCTACAATGAATTCCTGATACGTCACTTCCTTGCTTTTCATTTGGTAGGTTTTGTAGGATGCTGTTTGTTGCAGATCGGAGTAGAACTGTCTTAGCTCATTGCCACTGCACTGTAAGCTCAAAAAAAAGGGAGTGGGAAAAATGACTTGCTATGTAATGGTAGGAATCAACCTGAGAAACCCAGCTTCGTTGTAGTAGATGGAGCTGCTTGTACGCTACATATCCCCTGTCACTGTAGGACCAGTTAAAAGCCCAGAATTGTAGCTTTATCTGTGCCAGTCAAATGATTCTTTCCAAAGGGTTTGCATTTGCAGAGATGAGAAAGCTCAAGCGAGAGTCTTCAGAGCTCATCAGATTACAAGGAGTGTAGAGTATGCGTGGCCTTTTTGCTTTGTTTTAAGCAGTTTTGGAATGCTTTTTCTTGTTTCCAGAAAATCCTCAGCTGTGTGTCATAAGAGTTAAGAGAAGTCAAACAGCTCTCTGAAAGGTGAGTGACATTGCTTGTGTGCCACTATTAATTCACATGAAAATATTGATTGTTGCAATTGTTTTTATCAACCACAGGGAATTACTGACCGGAGAGCCCAAGAAATAAAAATGATTTTCCATAGTATTTTTAAAGAGGTTAAAAATGAAAATTTCCCTTTTATGCACATTAAGTTTCCATTCTTAGTCCTTATTTATAGTGATCATTCACTCACAGAAAGCAGCTTTTGGATACTTTCTCTGAGTGTTGCCTGGAGTAACAGATCTTCTTTAGATCATCTTTTATAAATGGACTTGTGTCCATTCTTGCTGTCACGTGCTACACCCTGCATTTTTGAACATACTCTGACAGAAATGCTGCTTTTATCAGGAATGCAAAATCTAGGGGGTTAAGGTGTTAAAAGCATTACTGAAGAATTTCAGGGTCAAATTTAATACTTGCTCTCCTCATTAAAAAAGTTAATCAGTAGTGGAAGTTAAATACATGTTACTTACTAAAAAAGAAGCTGCTTTCCCTTCATAGCGGCACAATTTCTACCTTTTTGGCCCACCTGATGTCAGCATTTCACTGTTCTGTCAGCCGGTCCCATAGGTGGGACATGGTGTTTGTGTTTAAACAAAAAGAGATGCAAAACCTCCCTTTTAAACCTCTTCCTGCCACAGGATAATATTAAAGCTTATGAATCAATTTTTCTCCTTTGCAGATCATATTCAAGTTGCTTTCTGGCAGTTCCAAAAGTAAATAGAACTGTTGCTCCTAGCTAAGATGTGTGCTTAGCTACAGAAGAAGCTGTCCTGAAAGAATATTCATGATTGTGCCCTGCACAGGAGGCTGTATCTAGACAGGATAATTAGTGTTTCTGCTAAGCACCAGGGAAGATGGGAGTGGCATGTGTTTCTCAGAGCTTTTCAGAATGTGTGGGGGTGTAAACTATGAGGTAGTTTTAGAAACCTAAGAGCAAAAAGTACAGAGATTTCTGCTGAAGACTGCTGCCAAGAGCTGAGCAGGTTCTTGCATTAAACTTGGGATTGCTGAGCAGTGAAAAGCAGTCATTTACCCAGGTAGGCCCTGAAGGAACACTCTGGCAGCATGGTCATGTTACAACTCTGTTAGTAGTTTAAGTTAATATTTGTTAAAGAGCTGAGCTCTGGCTCCTGCATTGCTCTTGTACAGTTGGAATCTCCTGGCTACGGCTCGGTTTTGCCATTGCCGAACTCAGCCGAGCATGGATGGAGCCGTGTAGAGTTGGACACCGCAACTTGCTGCTCTAAGTTCATCAGACCACAGACCTTCCTAACCTCTTGGACCACTGCAATAACTCCAATTACCAAGATTAAAGCTTTCTGTTAGACTCACTAATCACTACAAAGACAAAAAGGATGACAAGCAAAAAATATTACTGCACAGACCCATTGATCCTGACCGCCTCTTGAAGTTTAAAGAGTTCAGTGATCTTGCAAAACCCTTTCTCTTTAAATCTAGGTCTCAAGAGAAGGGAGAGGTACATCAAAGAGTAATTCAACTTTAGCTGCGTAGATGTTTTTTTTAGGACGTAGGAGTTGGATTGCTCTGTTTCAACTAGAAATGAGATTGTTGCATCATAGAAACTGAATTTGCTGTGGCAGCGAATACAAGTTAATTTGACTAGGCTTGTATCATCTAATGTCTCCCAGCAAGATTCTGTGTACACTTGTACTCTGTTTCTCTTCAACTTTAATTGCTTCCCCTCTCCCTGTTGTATCCTGCTGTTTAGAGAGTTCTGGTAGCAACAACAAGATATTCTTTGCTGGTTTTATAATCCTTTATCTTGCTGAAGACTGTATTTGTAAGTAAAATGCAAACAGAAAGCTGTCACCAAACAATGACAATCGCAAAAAACTTTTCGGTAGTACCCCCTGCATCATTCTTTTTCTGTGATGCATATAGCAGCATTAACCTCATTTTCCTCCATTTTAAAATGAATTAAGAGAAAGACCAAGTTTTGATAAGTAAGAAAGTAAAAGTTTCGATTAGGTAAAAACAGTTATTTAAAACTGAGATAGAAATAAACCTTCTGTCCAGCTGAGCATGTGTATCCACACATATGTCTGTATACTCACAGGCAGACGTGAACACACCTATTTGTACATGTTTGCACAGAAAATATCACACTATCTACAATACACAATATTTATATGCAACATACAGATGAGGAGAGGCTGTGTATCTCCCTAATGTTTCTGCTGTGTCAGAATGACTTCAGGACCAGGAAGGTGACACCTGCAGAGCCGCAGTCTCGTGTCAGAGGAATTCTGTGCATGTTGGCAGCAGCAGCATTTGGTTTGCAACCTGCTGGTTAGTTGATTTTATACTGGATTGTGTTGTAAGAGAGAATTAACTTCAGTGTGGTCTGACGAATAAATGTGGACGTCTGTAAGACGTATTTTTAATATTCCCACCTCTCTGCTTGAAATTCCTGTTATTTTTCCAGAAAACATTGATCAGATGGAATGTATTCCATGATTTGGGCATTATACCGGGGAGCGGAGCTCCACAAAATACCAGTTCCAAGATATGGGGGCCCAGCACCTTTTCCATAATCCTCAAATGATTTTCCTTTGCATTATTAGTATTTTTTTTCAGCTAGTGGTACATGCATGGGGTATAGAGTTATTATTCTGTTAGGGACAAAATACAAATGTTTAAATTTATTCTTGTGAAAATGACAGAAAATTCACAGTTACTATGTTCTTGTCACATGCCATTCTGCTGCTCTTCCTTTCCCTGTTCAGATTACTCTCATTGCTGAATTCTGTGTGTTTAGCCCAAAGATCAGTTGTGTCCCTGTGACTTGAAGTGTTTCAGGTTTGTTTCAGTGGGTTATGAGCAGTCATGGTGTGATGGAACACTGCTTGAATTGTGATGGCATGTTTCTTTCTTTTTCACTTTCCTCCCTTTTCTTGCTTGTAGCAAACAATTGAGCAGCTGGGTGATACCCGTGGGAGGAAATCTGGGAATGCAGAAGTGTAATGGATTGTAACAGTTTTTTCCTTCATGATAGCTCGTGTGTATTCTATTTCTCTGGTTACTGACATGTTCACTTTTAATTTTTTTCTGGGTATTATTTTTCCTCAGTTAGTGTCCGAAACCATTGCAAACTTGTACCTGAACATTGATTTCTAGTCATCCTTAGTGTTCTGAATACGAAAGTTTCAATTGCCTTTCTGTAGCTGCTTTAAATTTGGTTGAATTGCTGCATGCTTATTTGCAGTAAGAAGCTGAACAGACTCTTGTTGCTTTAGTTTGCATCTGTGGGTCTTGCGAACAGTTGCAGGTCACCTGGTCTGGACTTCTTAGTGAGATGGTTTTGAAGGCTCAGCAATAATAAAGCTCTGTGTTGGATAGCAGTTGATGATTCTATTACAGCTCTTTTTAAAACCTTCACTGTAATCCTTCTGCTCTTGGATCATGCCCTGACTAATCTCTTTCCACTTGCAGTCTAAATGCAAGAAACCATTCTCTTATAGCATGGATTTAAGTTTCAATAGTAACTGCTGCTAACCATACACCCTCACCTTCACCAACATTACTGTGTAATTATGAGCTTAATACTATTTATCACGTGTTATATTTCTCTTTGTACAGTGTATGCGAGTGATGAAGTTGCCCAAGACTGATATCCCAGCCCCAGAACAGAGCAAGATAACCTTGAGCTTCTGCTTCCACATGAGTCTGAAGGTGCTGCTGATGGCAGAAGAAGCCACAAGACCAGTTCTGCCTGTATTTGAGATCAGAGAGGAGGGAATGGATATGTTTTTAAAAGTATTTGTCCTTTTGGTGAGCTGTTTGTGAGAAACAGCCACTGTTATCTGCACAAACTCAAAGTTGGAAGAGTTCTTAATATCTTTCTGTGTTAAATATCGCCACATATCATGTTCACGTTTCTGCCTAGGCCTAAAATGCTGGGTAGTTTGTGATCATGAAGGTATACAGTGTGTACTTGATTTGATATTAATCTGTCTAAGAAATGATCCATTTTCATAGATCGAATCCCCTTCTTTATTCCCTCTGCTGCTAGGTAATCTGAGAGAGGTATTTTCCCCCATCCCCTTGGCACTCACCTTAAAGTAAGGGAAGTGTTCCGTCATGAAATTGTAAATCTCACTGACTGGCAAACTCCCTGTCTTGCTGTTTTTGAGTGCCATGAAGATCAGGATGCTTCAGAGAGAGAAAGAAAAAAATTTAGCTTATTCTGCTTGACTCCTCAGAAGCAGAAAAAAAGAGTGTTTTTCACAGTGTAATTACTGTGGCTTGCACTGTCTGAGCATGAACAATGATGATACTCAAAGTTTCCACCCAGTTGTTTACAATCAGTCTCCTTACAATGCTTAACTTCTGGAGGTAATTCTTGAAGCACACATAGAAGGTCCGGCCAGGGCTTAAAGTAATACAAACTGGAATCAAGTCCACAGCCTTCAAATCCTACTAATGTGTTTTTATTTAAGGTTGTGTTTGAATGATAAAAGCTACAACAAGAGTGTCAAAATGACAGTAAAAGAAGGTACAACTAAAATGCAATTGTCTGGTCT
Organism: Psilopsiagon aurifrons; assembly: GCA_025447955.1. Classification (NCBI taxonomy): domain Eukaryota; kingdom Metazoa; phylum Chordata; class Aves; order Psittaciformes; family Psittacidae; genus Psilopsiagon; species Psilopsiagon aurifrons. Next base: position 37,507 of record JAOEHY010038334.1, read on the forward strand.
ACTGTGTTAAGCTTCTCTTTGGAGGCTAAACCTGTACAGTAACTGGTGTATCTTATATGGTTTTTAGGTATTTCTTTGTCGTAATAATTGGAGAGCAAACATCAGATTTAATACAGGTCCTGGAGAAGACAACTAAGGGTGATTAGTCTTGTGCTGATGAAGTTTGCAGCACCTGAGATTTTATACTGGAGAAACACCTAGGTGCTTTCGGGTGATCAAAACTGTTCACAAAGCTTTACAACACTGGATTTCCCTCTGCCTTGGCCCCAGAGTCTGGGACATGTTGTGATTCATACAAACAGGACAGAGCACACTGGGAGCGAGACAAATAAGAGTAAGCATGTTGTTGCAAATGATGCTGGAAATAGGCCATGGGTAAACAGTGTATTTCCTGTAACATTAGAACTTGAGAAAGTATGTTATTACCTGTAGGAGTAGATGGGTTTGGGAAACAGAGGCTGCTGGGATTCTTGACCGCTTTGAGGAGCGATTCGTTGGTAGGGGTAGTGTGAAGAAGTAATGTAAGTCACAGGATAGCTGCCTCCTGAGGGATACTGGTGGTGGAATAAAAGAGATGTTACTTGACCTATCAAGCTTTCAAAAATACTTATTTCTTAGTAGCATTATTAAGCTAGCTCTGAGGATGTTGTTTTCTGCCAGTGTTTCGTACCTGTTGTGCCAACCCAGGTGTAGTCTTTCTGGCATGGTATTGGAAGACATTAATATTACTAGTTCATGCCCAAGAAGTAGAAGAAGCAGGGAATGGATGAGGAGGAGCTCACTGATATGTTGACTGTTACCAGATGCTGTTTAGTGTGTTCCAAATTGAAGGATGTAAAAAAAGTACTTTCTTATTGCCTGTTATGCTACTGAGTTCTTGTGAAAAATGGGACTAACTGAACCCTAGTAATCATCTCCAGAATATTCATAACAGCATCCCAAAGCATATCTTCAGATTGCTGTTACCAGCTGAGGTAGTAAAAAACCTCAACAACCACCAAAGCTGTAGTGGATGTATACACAAAGTGAGTGTGCTATTATATAAGTTAGTAGTGTCATTCCAGGGGACAGACAAGTGGCACATGAGACATTTCTCATAGGTGGTTTTCATAATGCCTGCCTTGCGAGGCTGTGAGGCTACTCTCGTAATCAATGGCAAGAAAGAGGCTTCCCCAAGGGGCTGGGAGTTTAAGTGCTGTTACCACCACTTCAAGCAGCTTTCCTCTCC
>JAOEHY010038335.1:7690-47889 GCA_025447955.1 Psilopsiagon aurifrons
GGGCAACCCATTCCAGTGCCTCACCACCCTTACAGTAAAGAATTTCTTCCTCATATCCAATCTAAACTTCCCCTGTGAAGTTTGAACCCGTTACCCCTCGTCCTGTCACCGCAGTACCTAATGAAGGGTCCCTCCCCAGCATCCCTGTAGCCCCCTTCAGATACTGGAAGGCTGCTCTGAGGTCGTTTCTGAAGTGAGGATCCCGAGTGAGCCGGACCAGCGTGGCAAATCCCATTTCCTCATCAATTTTCTTGAAGGATGCACTGGAGGAAGCTGGGTGTATGCATTCGTGTCAGCAAGGGATATTAGAGACTCGTGCAGTGAGATTATAACCGACACTGAAGGTCGTTCCCTCCTAAACCCCTCGTTTCAGGTGTTAACAACTTAAAAACTAATGGAAAAGGATTCTTTGTGCTGGAGATGTCTCCGGCTTCATCAGAGATGAAGGTTTTTTGGGGAGAAAACGGAGATGAAATCTCCATGGATGTGCTCTGCATTATTTGAGCTTGGAAAAAAAGAAAAGCGAGGGGGAAGAGCTCCCTGGTAATTCTGTCCTAATCCTCTTCCTCCATCGTGCTACCCAGCAACAGCCTCTCCATCCTGCCACTGCTCCTCCTAGGAGACTGGGCACTGATGCAGCCACTGATGAGTACATCCAGAAGAATACAATCAACCTATTGACGAGCAGAGACCTGCCCCAAACAAGACCAGAGGATGGGGATGACTTCCCCCACCCCCCATCACAAAAACCCCACTACAAACAATGCCTGCAGGTTAAACTACCAGGCTCCAGCCCCCAAAGGCTTGTCTGGGGTCTCCAGTGCACCAGCATCATGTTTCCCCCTCCCAAGGCACTTCCCATCAGTCCCATGACACAATGCACTGGTTTAGGGTGGTCTTGGCAGTGCTGGGGTAACGGTTGGACTCAAGTGATCTGAAAGGTCTTGTCCAACCTGGTTGATTCTATGATTCCCTGAGTGCACAAAGGGCCAGGGCAGCAGAGGAGCTCTTGGAAATCAGAGGGTCCTGGAGATTCCCATGTCCGAGCCCTAAGGGCTCAACGAATGTCTCCAAGGGGCAGCAGACCCTGCTGCAGCACATCATGAGCAAGGGGCTGCCTCCATCCCCCTGACCTGCAGCCACTCATCCCAGCTTCTTTCAGATTCTTTCCGCTTCCCATGTGGAAAACAGCTTCACTCCTTTCACAACAGCAGTTAATTCCCCCTCAAATTACAGGTCCCCAGCCCAGGGAAAGGGATTGCTCCCAACAGGACACCTCTCCCTGCAAGCACCAGGTTTTAGCACAGCCCCAGCAATGGGACTGTGACAGGGAAAGAAGGAAACTGTGTTTGATGGCTTTGCCAAGGTGAGCTGCAGCTCCCAGAGAGAAAGGGGAGCTCAGGGTCCCTGCAGGCTGTGGAGCTTTGGCAGGGCGAAGCAGCCAGGCAGGCTGCACAGGAGCACAGGGACCCTGACCCCCCCAGAGCAGCTCCAAGATGCTCAAAAGAACCTCTTGGGCATTGGCAGTTCTCTGCCAAGTGCTGAATCATCCTCCTGCAGTGCTCACATTAGGCATGCAGGAGAGGTAGAGCCTTTTGCAGCGAGAAACGGGGAGCGGGGGACAGGTACCAATGCACGAGCAGTAATGTTCTTTTTGTGCTACCTGCTCCACCGGCCCAAGGATGAGCAAAGGTTGAGCAGAGGATGGCATCGCCTGTGCCTGTCCCACAGGGACACAGGCAAAGACAGAATGGACACACAGCCGGGCTGATGGTTTGATTTCTTCAGTCACTGTGAACCCCCAAAGCAAATCCTACCCATCCTCATCCTCCACCAGAGCTGTAGGCAGCCCCAGCCCTGCTGTGCAAAGCTCCTGCGATCCCACATCACATCAGGGTCCCATCAGCTGCATCACTGGTACTCTGAATGAGCCCATTAAGTGAACAGCAATGCCTCACCTCTTAAAAAGAAAAGCCCTCTCCATCCACTGAGTAAAAGTGGTTTATTTATTTAGGCTTTCAATAGAAGTTTGACAGTATCCTGCACTGGGGGATTGAAAATCTTGCAACCTACCCTGGTTACGCACAAGGACACCAGAACTTTTGTGTGTTTAATAGATCTACAGAGATGTGGCAGATAGCTGAGGATTATCTGGGTTAGTCGATGAGAGAGGCTGTAGGGAGCTGCAGAGGGAATTCACTGCTAACAGAGACCAGATTCGCTGCGAGGGAAACGTACTGTTGATAAATGGAAGTTCAGGCACGCCACAGGGATCATCCGACCTACTCCTGCGTATCACCCAATTCACTGTCATCTACACCACGCTGGAAAAAGCCTCGTGTGTCACTGGACAGCTCAATACCAACCGTTCAGAGTCAAAAGAAACAAGGTTTGCAGTGCAATGGGCTAAACCAATGGCATTATTATAGCATTAAGTATCAGCTGACAGGGCAGTCCCGCTCTAAATACTGCCTCAGCTGCAGCCTCTGAGCTGGAAGAAATTAATACAGCACAAGTCGGATAAAGGGAGTAACTCACGTGTTTGTAATTGCCAAGGGGTCCTTCCCTCCATCCCACCCATCTCCCACCCAGCTCAGAGCCCTCCTCACAACTCCTGCAGGAGGCCAGGATGGGAGTTATCTACCAGCAACTGGAGACTCCCCAGAGGTGCATCCACACGTAGTCCCTACAGACAGCAAAGCCCTGCATAGGGCTCATGGTAAGTGTACTTTGAGATGCACCATCTCCATGGAATGGGCCTTGAGGAGGGTGCTCTGAGTGATGACAGATCAGGTGGAGACAGTGGAGGGCTGGGGTGAACCTGCAGGGAGACCTTGTCCAGGTAAAGCACAGCAGAGTGCAGGGATGAAGGCAGCTGACAAGGACTGCAGCTCAACTCTTCCCTACCAAAGTGCTGGCCAAGGCAGTCAACACCATGAAGCTGGTGGCATATGGCCTTGGCCTCCTTGGGCAGAGAAAGCCAGATTCACACGTCAGGGAAAGCCATCATCATACCCGATGGCAGGTTCAGCACAGCTGGAGGGGCACAGATTATCTCCACAGGCAGTTTGAAACCTAAGGCAGGGCTCTGCTCACCTCATTACAGCCAAGAAGAGGAGAGCAACCTCCATCAGCGGCAGGAAGCCTCCAGTGGCTGAAGACCTGTGGGCTGAGATGATTTTGCATGGCACGTAACTAGATCTAATCTATCTGCACAAACCCATTTGTTGGCAGCTATTCTGTGCTCCGAGTGCGAATGCTTGCAGGAGACCCACCCTGGCCAGCCCTCCCCATCTGCAAGAGGCTCTGGGGCCAGTGGGAGAAGGAGCACAAAGAAGAACATAAGCAGACAGCCTGCCCAAACCAGGCTTCCCATATGCTGCAGGGCCCTAAGTATCCCTGATCCAGGGGATGAAGGAAATGTCAGCCAACAATTTGACCCTGAGCTCCCCAGGAACAGGACAGAGACCGACAGCTCCTGTTAGAAGTGAAAAGGTCACTGTCTGAAAAGGACTGCCCTCAAAGCTGGGCATCTCCAAGGCATCCAAGAGGGGAAGGGAAATAAGGCAAATCTAAGCATTTGTGCTCTGTACAGATGGACCCTTGCTAGTATTGATGCCCTTCAGCACTTTCCCTTTGCTGGAGTCCAGAGAGAGTCCCCAGCACAGGTGCTGAAGACTGCCCCAGGTCACCCCTTACCCACACCAAGCAATTACTGCTGCTTCGCTCTCATGCAATAAGCCAGATTTTCCAGCTCCTGACTCAGTTGTTTCCCGCACAGCCTCCACTTTGTCATTCACTCGTCTTACACTGCTGTGGGTGAGCAGCTGTATGGGCATGGCATTGAGCTGCAGCAGTGCTCAGAGCAGGGGCAGCACTAAACACTTCCTTGACTCCTGCCAAAAGCGACTACTAAAGCCCCCAAATGTCACTTACGGCTCCAGTTACCTTGAGCAGACCTCAGGATGCTCTCAGACATGCTGGCCATGATCCCCTCCTCCCTCCATGCACCAGCATTACCTCTTCCCAGATACACAGCCTGACATTTAGTGATGGTAAGACACACACAGCTTGGCTGCACCCACATGCCTGGCAATTTGGATCCCCACTGCTCCTTGTCACTCCTCCAGCCCTTGTCTCCTCCACACACTTTGCCAACAAGGACTTTCTGTTTCCTTGCAGGTCATAGAAACAGGTGCCATAGTCTAACCCATAGGTGCTTCCCAACCCATCCCATTTGTAGATGAGGGCTATATATAGCAATTTAACAGCCGGCACCATGCAGCATCTGTGTGCCTCATGTTAAACGAACTAAGAGCTACACTTTATCAGGTTTGCTTAAATATGATTACAAACCTGGGCAGATTTCCTGCTTTGAGTGATCATACATGGTGCAGGGAAGGCAAAGTGAGAGCTTTGCTTTCGCTCTCTGTGTGAAACACCGGCTGGAGACCTGATAAAAGGAATTGCTGCTTTAACACAGGAAAATAGGAATCATGGCAACTGACTGCAAGGAAGCACCGTATAGCTGACTGTGCCGGGGGATCAGACATGTTAACTGATGCTGGAGAGAGAACCGAGTCTCTCCATCAGCATCCCGCTCCTCCTCGCTGCAAAGGTTACTGAGCCCAGCTTGCAAAGCAGTGCCTCAGCTCTCCCTGTGCGCAGCAAACCACTGGGTTCAGGAGAGGGAATTGCCTCTGGCTGCTGAAGCATCTCATCTCTGCCCTGCGGAACACCGCACGGTGCTCACTGAGCTGGAGCCCGTCAAAAACATCATTTCCTTTCTTCCAGTGCTTGAATCCGCTGGGGACGTGCCAGCAGCCCCACAGAAACATCATGAAACCTGCCAGGACCAGCATCAGCCGGGGCCTGCACCACTCACACAGGGGGTTTCAGGCCACTGGTACCTGCTCTCCTCCCCTTGACCCCGAGGAGAGGCTTCCAGCACCATCCCCATGATCCTGCCACCTCCATCCCCTGCTCATGGGCACGGCAGCAGCACTGAGCTTGCTTACACTGTTCAAATAACACCCTGCAAAGGTACATTTTGCATTAGGAAATGCCAAGTGAGGGCTGCTCACAGCCCCTGCATCCTGCCTTTTTCCAAAGAATCCTCCCATGAACAGGGCAGATGCCAGGTCAAAGTTGGGCATAGAATAGATATTTCCTAACAGCCACAAGTTTAGTCCTGCACCCTAAATACTACCAATTAATGCATGGAGACATATAAATCATTAACTGATCTAATATCCTCATGGGATGTTACTCCCAAGGCTTCTGTTACAGGCATTCTGCCCTTTTCCCAAAAGCATGCAAAAGATGGTCCCATGGTCCAGTCTGAGAAGACAATAGCTCCTCTGCTCCCTTACAAGGGATGGCACCAAGGTCAAGAGGACCACAGGACCTCACAAACCCCAGTGGGTCATCCAGCACCTAGAAGAAAACCTGCAAAAATCACAGTCTCAGAAACAAGCACTTTACCTTCCTATCAACTGCTTCACATGACAACCTGCAACCACATCTTTCCTTCTCCATGTTTTATTTTTACAGAGGAAAAAAAGATGCAGCACAAGAAATCTCTAGTGAACAGCATCTTCTGTGTTATGCACATCAGACCAGGATGTGCCCTGGGAAACACATCTTCCTCCCAGGTAGGACATAGGTGTTGCTAACACTGCAATTTGCTCTGATGTGCACATTTCATCCATCAAAAAGAAACTGGGATGGGGGAATCTGAGCTGTTATCTCCTCGTAATGATATGGGAGATGCTTGATGTTGTCTGTACAGCTGCGGAGCTCTCACTGGGTGTTTACTGCTGGCAGGACTCTGACAAGGACATGTCATCAAGGCAGGAGAAATGGCCCTAAATGGGATACATGAACCTGAAGTGCCCGATGTGTGATCAACACCATTCCCCTTCACCTGTGACAATGCTTGGTCAACAGGGACCAAACGGACCAAAGCCAAAATGCATCCTTAGCTAAGCTCCCTCTGCCTTAAGAGAGAGCTATATATAAGGCAACTTCTCCACAAGCCCTGCGAAACCTTTCCACTTCCTCCAGATTTTTTCAGGAACAAAGGGAAATCATCTCCAACCCTGCAGATATTGGCTCTCAAACAAAGGCCAGGACATCTGCCTGTACAATTCATCCCTGCTTCAGAGCACTCATGAAGCCTGTGCAGGATTGCCACAGCTCCTAGCCCTAGGGTGCCAGCAAAGGGGGAACAGCTTCCTCCACCTCCATCAGCCTGCAGGACAAAATCCACTGTTTATGTCCCATCACATCTGCTCTGAGACCATCAAGACGTACTTGCTCATCCTGTCATTATTCCCATGCTCCTCCTAAGCACCACACAGAGCTCATCCATGCCCAGGCATTAGATGGTCTTCAGCAGTTCCACCTCTGCTCTTCTCCTGGCCAATTTGGGTTCCAGGCTTTTTCACTGCTCTGCCTCAGTAGCAGATGGACTTTACCCTCTCCACAAGTGGCCACAGCCCAGTTTCAGCCTCTCATTTAAGCAGCAATATGCAGGGTTTGCAGGTGCCCTGCCCAGAGTTTGGAGCTGTCCTTCAGCTTTGCAGTAGCTTAAGGACACTCTCAGTAGCTTAAGGACACTCTCTGACAGTTCAATGAGCTGGGGAAGGGCTGAGAAGGGCAAGAGCTTCAGCAAAGGTGCAGAGGCACCTGCCCATTAGCACGAATCCTCAAGACCTTGAGCACCATCTCCTGGTCATCTCTGGATTCAGTGGCAACTTCACCCCATGCTTCCTCCATTTCACCATCACAGCAAAGTCTGGGGGACAAACCGTGCATGCAACTGGGGAGGAGAAAGGTGGGAGCCCTTCAAGGCAAACACAACACTTCAACAGTCATTTACTGCCACACACACCAAATCAGCTCCACCAAGCTCCTCTCCTGGGAGCATCCCTTGCTGCTCACCTCTCCCAAACTGTAAAAGGAATAAACTCTCTCATAGCACAACCAGCTCGGCAACCATCTCTGCCTGGTGCCTGTGAGCAGCCAGCACGAGATGCTGCTGGGAAACTCCAATCTGTTCCTCTCCTGTGCTCCCATGGCTCTGGGCAGCGCAATGGAACGGGGCTGCTCAGGGATCACCGCTCAGTATGTAAATACCACAGTGGCAGAGTTCAACCTTTTGGCATGAGGGAAAGGAAGATAAATGCTAGCAGTCCCCTCAGAACCACAGGAACCCTGCATCTATCTAATTGCACTTCATAATGGATTCAGCAAACCATTAATTATCAGATTATATTTTAGGAAACTGAAGATAAAAAAGCTTTATGAAATTTAGCCTTAAAGGGGCCAGTGTGCTGCAATGAAGCTGCAGCATCAGGCTGGCACCAGAGAAGCAAACCTTACAGTGGGTACCTGAATGCATTTTACAAAGCACTGCCCTGTGTGCCAGGGGAACATCTGTGTGCAGTCGCTGCAGCTATTGCACCCTCAGACAGAAATACCTTCACTAGTGGCAATCCACTGACAGCAGCAGCAAGGGGCCCTGGGGTACAGGCACAGCTCCTTCTCCTTTCACAGATGTGGCACTTTCAGCATGTCCTGCTGAATTAGAAGGGGTGGGAGGGCTCAGGGATGTTTGTCCTGAGAAGACAGGGATGCCCAGACATGCCTGTGACCCTTCCTAACAGACAAACACAAAACATGGACTGGCTAAGACTTGTGCTACCCAAGGTATTGATTAAACAGCTCCAGAGCCATTAAGCACAACTCCCAAGTCTCTGCTTCAGCAGAGTCCCAAATGTCAGCTCTGCGCTGAAGGGCTTCTCTAGCTGGCATAACAGGCAGCACAGTGGCACAGGGGAGAGCAACAGAAGAAACAAAGCAGCCCTTACGCACCCTGCAGAGCAGCATATACGTGCGAGCACATCACTGATTCAACCATAAAAGTCTCCACCCCAAATTCTCAGGACAGCTTTTTCTTTGGTTTCATGTACTCACACCACTCCAACTTTGTCCTCACTAGTCTCCTCCCTCCACTCTTGTTCACAGCAGTGCAGGAACACATGCAGACACATGCAATTTCCATCTTTGCTGCTTTATTTCTCTTGAGCTGGGAGAGATGGGTGGTCCAGCTCATGTGAGCTGGCAGCTGATGACTGCAGAGAGACGTCGCAGGCCCGTGTGAATGTCTACAAACCTCTCCCCTCCTTGGCCGTGCTGTACTTGCTGCATGCCACTTCTTTGCAATGTCACATCCCCAGGGAAACCCTGAAACTCCCCGCTGGAGCAGCACATTGAGGTACAGCTCCGGAATGAGCCCAGTGGATACCAGGGGCCCTGCATGGGCACCCGTTGCTCACTCTCACTTGGTTTCTTCACAAATCAGCATGATTTTGTCATCAAACAAGTCCTCCATAGTCACTGCTACCAGCTCAGAGCCAGTTTGGCTCACTTGAGATTCAGGCAACGCCACAAAGACTTGGGAGCCAGCAAGCTGGGTGTCATCCAAAGAGATGATGTGCTCTGCTGCTCCTTGCTCCGACATCTGAATCACCTGCATGGAAGATGACCAGAGAGTCAGACACTTCCAGCACCACTTCCCCCCCAGGACCACATTACTGCCCACATCTTTCCCAACCCCAGCTCTGGATATAACATTTAGCTTCACACCAGAGGTCTGCAATTACAGTAGGTGTGAGACTAGTGGGAGATACTAAGCCACACACACCAATGATGCAAAAGAGAAGACAGGAGAGCCACTTAAATATTTCTCTCCATAAAATTGCTATTATTTAGCTCCATAAGCAATGGCTGACAATAAACACTCTGTGATTACCTGCTGGAGGAATGCCAGCCCAGGGAATCACTGGGCTCCCTCATCCAAGGAGCTGTTCTTCACTGAAGGCTGAGGCACAAGAGTGCTGGTTCAAGCCCAGCATTTGACCTCCAACAAAACAGCTATAATCTCACAGGGTAAGTCACTTAGGTTTTAATAGCCTCTGAGTGACCAGGCATCTCTGCACACACTGGCAGTCCCTCTTCCTTGGCTCTTGAAAACCAGGACTAAGCTGCTGCTCCTTCTGTGAGCTCACCTCACACTAGCACAGAAATCCCAGAGCACTGTGGGCTGGGGAGCTCCCACCCTGGATTCCTCCAGGAAGGGGGAATCAGGGAGCAGAAGAGGTGACAGGAGCCACAGGATGGATCTGGGAAGAAGAGGCAGGTTGGAGATGGAGGATGTATAACAACTGTGGGGGCTGAGGCACACAGCAGTCTTTACCTGCACAATCTGGGCTGTGGTGGCTTGGGACAAGACCACCTTGGGGTGCTCAGCACTGCAGTGCTCCTCCAGCTCGCCCTGGGATGGGAAGAGCTCCCCACAGAGCTCGCAGGGGAAGGTGCTCTCCTTCTGCTTGAAGTGCTCACTGGTGACGTGGTTCTGCAGGGCCCCTGGGAGGTGGAAGGATGCAGAGCAGTACAGACAGCGGAAGGGCTGGGAGCCTGGGGGGAGAAGCAACATCCTGAGCCTGGGATGGGAAGACCAGGGTGAGTCCAAGGGCACAGGGAGCTGCAGATGCACAGCCATGACATGCAGGGCTGAAACCCACCAGGGGCTCAGGCACAGCATCTGCCAGCATCCCTTCTGCTACACACAGCTTGTGGCTGTTCAGGTGCACTTTAGCTCCCTGCAACACCACATGCAGAAACCAGGCTGGTGTATCTGGCTGTAGCTGTGGCTGTCCCTTCTCACAGTAATCTTTTCTCCCTGTTTCGTGCACCACTCAGCACTGTTCTTTATCAGCCTAGCTTGCACCTCCTGATGCAGCTATTGCAAACCCTCTATCCACCCCAGGGGTTTTCTCCTCTCAGAGTGAGCTATGTGCAAAGTCTTCTCCTTCCCCACTCTCCTGGCTGCTGTTGGCTGCCCCCTCCAGTGTCTCCTCATCCTGCTATTCCATGCACACCCCTGGAGACCCACCTTTCATAGTAGTCTGGTCTGCCAGTTTACTGTCCTCATAGCCTAGGTCCCCCTTCGATCTTTATGGTGCTTAAATCCCTTTTTCTCTGGTCTCCCACTACCTCCATCCTCTACAAACCAATGCTCAGGGCTCAGTTCCTTGTTTCTTCGTACTGATGTCTCCTCACCTACACTTAGCTCTCTTCTCTGTCATAACAAGCAAACCCAGAACCCTCCTTGACTCCAGTGGCTCAAAAACATTAACAAACACATGCCAGCCATACCAAAACCAGTGCTTTCCCAGTTCACCCATGCTTTCTGTTTCCTCAAACCCAGTTTCTTTACCATGTACATCTTCACTCTCCTGATTAGAGCTTAGACATCACTTACTCAGTGAGAGGAGCAGTCGTTGCCCACAAGGTAAATGAACAACAGCAAATGCAACAGACCTGAGTGCCTGCACTTCACATGGACCTGCAGGAGGGCCAGGGTAGGGAAATGCTCCTTGCATGTCTCACACTCATGGAACTTAACATCTGCAAACAAAGCCAAGAACAGAAACCTGTGCCCCCAAGGTCTTCAACCTTCTGGACCAGAGTTCTGTTAGTACTTCAGCAACACCACACAAACAGAGGATCATCTTTGGAGAGAAGGCAGAAAAAGGAGAGGCCAAGAGCAAGTAAGCTGGAAGGTGCTGGGGTGAGATTCACCAGAAGAGACTGCTATAGTATATGAAGAATCCATTGTGATTTGCAGGTAAAGGGGGTGTGCAGCCTTGCCCTGTCAGAGTTATTACTACACCTCTCTCAGCAGTCACCACATGGTTGCGTTTGCTGACGAATGGGCTGTTACCTGTGTGCTCTGCCTTGACGTGTTTTCGGTGAGCAGCAGTGCTGGAGAAAGTTTTGTCACAGGAGCTGCACTGCAGGGAGGAGAACTTGGAGGAACGGTGGTTCTGAGCTGCAAAGACATCAGGGTGGTGGGTCCGGTTGTGATACCATAACCCTGACAATTGCTGCAATGATAAGGACCAAGTCATGGTTATGAAACAAAGCTGCTCCAGGGGCGTCACGACAGCAAGAAACTGCATGGGAAGCAACAGAATTAGTGGGGTTGTGCTCAGCAGCTACAAGACCTGCTCATCCTCCCACAGGAAAAGACCTAACACCTCACTTCTGTTCTCCATTGCCCCTGAAGAGATGAACACTGCCCTTCACTGAACAATCTCTCATCCTGATCTCACTTGCTGCAGATCTCCTTTTGGTGTGAATTTTTGTTCCTTACTAGGAACATGCTCCCACACTTACACCCACTGAGGCATGCCATTTGCAAAACAAGCATTTTATTCCTACACTTCCTGGCAGCTATAACCCTGGGTGAAAGAGATTGCTGAGGGTCCAGGTGGGCAGGCATGGAGCCCTCCGCAGCCATAGTCCATCTCTCATCACGGGCTAGTTCTGGGATAAAGGTTGGACTTCATGATCCTCAAAGGTCTTTTCCAACCTAGTTGATTCTGTAGTTCTATGGACCTACCTTTCCCCTATGGACTTGGCCTCCTTTGTGCAATCTTTCCCTCTGCTGACCCCAAACTGCTGCATGTAGCGTGCATGGTCACAGCCTGATGCAGGAATAGACAAGGACAATCTCCATCACATGAGACCAAAACCTTGCTGCCCCAGCTCACCTGGTAAGCTTTGTCACAGATCTCACAGCTAAAGGGCTTTCCCCCAACGTGGGTCACCATGTGGCGCTCCAGCAGTGATGGGGCGCTGAAGACTTTGGAGCAGGTCGGGCAGGGGTGGTATTCCCGAGCATGGGCTTCATGGACGTGCTTACGATGCTCCTGCAGGGTGGCAAAGCTCATCCGGCACTTCTTGCAGTCATAGGGGTCTTCGATGTCTACCCCCAAGGACACAACAGAAGACACAGAGGGCAAAGAAATAAAGATAAAAAGAAAAGAATTAAGAGGGAAATTCACAGAAGGAGGAAAGTAAAATAGGAAGAAATCTTTGTTCCTTCCCAGATGAACACCAGCACTTTCCATACAGATGTTGCTGCTCCCGCTCACCTACAACTTCCCATGGTGGGCTGGCAGCAGCTTGCTGGAAGCTATTCCTCCCATTTTCTTTGGGATAACCCTACTCATAGCAATAAAACACTAAATTTCATTGCTTTTCTTGAGAGGCAAAAATCCCACCACAAGACATGCAGCCAGCCTGCAGGCACCATAACACCGGCATAAGCCTCCACCGGCACAGATGGGTGTGCCATGACCCCGCAGGCTGGTTTGCCCCAGGCCAGGAAGGCTGCCAGCCACACTCACTGTGGAAGGTCCGGAGGTGGATGGAGAGCCCATTGGCCTGGCGAAAGCCTTTCCCACATTCCCGGCAGACGTAGGGTTTGTCCCCAGTGTGCGTGCGGACGTGGCGTGACAGCTCGATGGACTGGGCGAACACGGCATCGCAGTACTGGCAGGCGTACATCTTCCCTGCAGTGACACCAGGGTGAGAGCCTGCACCTAACAGGACAGGAGCTCTCTCTGGACTATGCCTAATTTCAAAGGGAGAGGGAAGAGATTGTAAAGTGGACAATGCGGCTCTCCTGAGGTAGCCAGAGCATCTCAGTGCAGGGTCAGAAAGGTCCTAGAGGTACAGGGGAAGACCACACCTGGACAGAGAGTGTTAAATTACTACAGACCTTAAGTATCTGCAGGTATTACACAATTCTAGAGGCAGTACATGCTGGTGTGTCTCACAGAATCATAGAGTCAATTAGGTTGGAAAAGACCTTTAAGATCATCAAATCCAACTGCTCTCCCAGGACTGCCAGGTCCACCACTAAACCACGTCACTAAGGGCCTCATGTTCAAAACTGCCCAGCTGCATCACACTTGAGAAACAGTGGGAAATACACCCAAGTGTATTTATCACAAACACAGCAATCCATCCTCTGAGCACATGAGCTGGAAGAGGCATACCTAAGCACGAGTAGTGCATGGGGCTGAGTGTGGGGGCAGGAGAAGCACTGGTGTGAAAAACTGTGAAGTTCAGACAGAGGGAGGGACAGGAGGGAGAAAGTTAATCAGAGGGAGAAGAGAAATTGCAGGAGTAAGGGAACAGAGAAGAGCTACTCAGGAGAAAAACAAGGAAGGAAGAGGAAGATCCTCTTAATGAAGAAAATACTAGGTAGCTATTTGGATGATACAGAGAAGGGGATGGGGGAAAGGCAGAGTGGGGGACTGCAAGCAAAATCATGCAGGTGAAGGAGATCTGGGAGCAGCCTGCTGCCTAGGGCTGCCCAAAGGATGGAGAAGCAGCCCAGAGGCAGATGGAGCAACAGGGCACAAGGGCATGGATGGAGCAAGCTAAGCCCATGGCTGGGTTCCATGGGGAAGGCTCACCCTCAGCGTGTTTCTTCTTGGTGTGGTAGGCAAGGGCCGAGGCCTGCATGAAGGTCATCAGGCAGTGCTTGCACATGAAGGGCCGGTCCCCCGTGTGCAGCCGCAGGTGGTTCTTCAGCGTGGAGTTGGCTGCAAACTTGGCCCCGCACTCCTTGCAGGAGAAGGGCTTCTCATCAAAATGCTCCGTCAGCTTGTGGTACTGCATCCCTGTGGAGGCAGGCAGGACACTGAGGTGGCACTTGAGGGACACAGGGTCAGCCCTGCCTGCCCCTACTGCAAAGGCACTGCTCCACCCAGCCTGGAGGTCCACCAGCCCAACCGTGACACCAGGGGTTCACCAGGATATCATGAGCTGCCACAGGGAGGGAAAGAGACTCAACTCCTCTTATTCATCCGGCTAAACCAGCCACAGAACTGGAACAGCTTGATTATTTTTGGAGGCTTTTAAATGTGCCAGGAGTCCCACTCTTCCTTGATGAGCCATGTGGAAAACCAATTAAGGAAGAGCTAATCAGCAAGCAGCTGTGCTCAGTGGGGCAGGAGAAATGAGTCGAGCTGCATTTCTCACACATGATGCTCACAGAGCCCAGGGAGGAGGAGATTTCCAACTATCTCTTTACTACATTGCCCAGACTTCTGTCCAAATGCCCCTGCTCCCACCAATCCTACCTGAGGCATGAGCAAACTCTCGGCCACAGATGTCACAGGTCACAGGGAGCCGCTTCTTCTTCTTCTTGACCATCCCTACCACACCATGGACCTCCAGCTGATGTTTCTCCAGCTCCATCTTTGTCGATTTGACCTCATTGCACTCCTTACACTGGATTTGCTTCCCCCTGGCCACTCGACAACGTTTCATGTGCACCTTCAGGCGGCAGTAGAAATGGAAGGTCTTATCACAGGCTTTGCAGACAAAACTCTTCTTGGAAGAAGGTTTTTCTTGGGGTTCCTTCAGTTCCTTGGCACCAGTGCCTTCTGTCTTGTCCTCATCTTTGTCCAGAGCTTCAACTTGGGATTTACTGTTCACCTTCCACTTCCTAATCCCAGGCTTCTCCCCACTTCCCTCAGTCAAGAGACCTATAGGAACAGCAAGTCTTGTTTTGGTGGTGACCAGCAGGACTGGGCACCAGCCCCTGGTCTCCTATCTCCCGAATGCTCCTACACTGACAGTTGTGCCTGCACAGCAATAACAGACACATATCAGACACACCATCCCTGTCACAGCGGTGGTGCATGCCTCTGCCCAAAAGTGACCATGGCCATGCATGGTACAAAGCATGAAACTGCATCCTTGGTCCTTGAATCTCTTCATCCAGAATACCAGGGGGTGGATGAGGTGGCAAGAGCCAGATTTCCCAAACAGCTTACTTCTCAAGCAGCAACAACTGTTGTTTCCAACCATCTGTCTCCTAATGTGAAGTTACAGAAGTGCTTAAATGTCTGAAGGTCTGAGCCTCAGGTGTGATACTAAGTCTGCCATAGAGAGTGGATATCTAGCCATTAATCACGAGAACTCTCAGGAACACTTTCCAAACACAAACTCTTAGAAAGAGAACAGATAATCTTGCTACAACCCTTTTAAGTCTTCTGGTTAGGGCCCTGAGGTATTTTAAATCGCTCATTACACTCATTTCTTACAGAGCCTAATGCTTTTCTGAGTCCCCGTAACACCATCATCTCAAAAAGCAAAAGCTGGAAAATTCACCTAGGATCTCAATCCACAGAAAAGACCCCACAGGGAATGTATGTATGGAAGGAATCAAAATATAAACAGATATATTTGGCTTCTTTGCTCTAATGAGAACCACGCAACTGTGTGGCCATGGAAACCAGCGCAGACTTCTCCTTTTGCCAACACACAGGAAATGAAGCCTGTGCCTGCAAAACTTCATTTCTGCCTTCCTCACTATGGGAAGAGCTCATCAAAGTGTCCTCCCTGCACAGTGCTACTGCCCTGGATTTTCAGCCAACTAAAAACCAGGTTACACAGCCCAAAAGGCTTGGAAATCTTAATACTTCAAGAGGTAGTGACCCACCAACCTGCAAACACATCAAGGGAGAAAAACAGACTGGATGTCAAGATAGCAACACACACCTTTCACCTCTAAGCTCTCTTCCCACACTCCCTACAACCAACACTGCCAGTTTTTCTGACCCAAGTGAAGAAGTATCTTTAAACCTCCCAGAAATGTTAAACATCAAAAAGAGTCATCTTGCTGCGCAGGATGGGTGTGGGTGAAGAGATGAACTCTAAGGAAACCAACACTGGAAATGTCTAGAAGCAGTGCCATGGCAGCAGGGGTGTAATCTGAGGCAGATGAAACAATTTTGCCACAGACCCCAGTGCACCAAGAACTACCTCGAGGTCCTACTGCTCTTATGCACGTGAAAATGTTGCTCAGGATTACAAACCTTTAGCTTGGACAACAGCACAGGACTGCAATGGTATAAAAGCAGGGGCAGCTCTCAACTTGAGTCCACCTTCACGAGGAAACGCATAAAGGGGCTCCAAGAACAGGTCTCCATCTTCAGGGGGATGCTGCTATTCCCAGGGAATCATTTGGAAGGAAAGCTGAAGTAGATCACATGAAGCATGTCAGGAGAATGGGAGACATGCTAAACTGCATGACACACAGCTCCTGTGACAGTAAGGTCAGGTATCAGGGTGCTGAATTTGCAGGTTTCTTGAATGGAGCAAGCACCAGACTAGCTGCTGCCTGAACAGAAGAGGAGACACATGGCAATCAGAGCAGCAATTGTTTTCCACGTGGCAGCCAGGATGTCTCCCAGAACCACTCCTATGGATGAACATAACATTTCATACCTTGATTGAGCAGCATCAGCAACTGATGTTACCCAGTCAACTTCTGTCCTTGGTGATGAAGGAGGCTTGGAGGCAAAACCCAAGTGCCCCCACAGGAAATAAGACCACATTGAAGAAATGACTGCACATAAAGTTTTTGGGGCAAGAACCTAGCACGCCTTGGCCATGCCCCTGGCAGAGACCAAGGGTAAACATACACCAGAAAGGTCCCAGACAGGTATTCCACCTGTGAGGTCCTCATGGACCATATGACTTTGTGTCACTTTCCATTCCTTGGCGGCAGACATTTAGCACCAGAAGAAAATCTTACTGTTAATTATGGTGTATTTCACACCAAGTTCTCTTTCTCTTTTGTAAGTGGCCTTCAGAGTCTGCAACCCTGGGGGCTGCTCTACCCTCCCTGCAGAACTCCAGAAACAGAAGGTCTCTTGGTGTGTGATCATCCCATTTCCCACCTCTTCAGCTTAAGCTGGAAGAAAGTTCCACCTACCCCTTTGCATCTCGAAGGTCATCCAATGTTTCCTGACATGTATGCTGGCTTCTAATGCATAACTTTTACAGGAAAGAATGGCATTTTGCTTGCAGACCCTCCAATTTAATGATTCCAGAGGCTGACTCTGGCCTCAGTGAGGTGCTAAAGGTCTTTTATAAACACAAGACTATGCAGAAGAAAAGCTTTTCTGCTGGAGTTCTTCACATCTCTGCGATTTGAAAGCGAGACATATCTTGACAAACACAATCTCCCCAGAAGTGACTGCATGGAGACCTGGAAAGCAGATGGCTAGAGCGGAGGTTACGGAGTCAGCTGGAAGAACTAAACCTTGTCCTTACATGCACCAGCTGCCAACAGTGAAGCGCTCCGGCTACTGAAGGAACCCGAGGAGAAGTTACTAGATTTCGCACATTCTATCTTCACCAAAGAAACCAACCCATTGCTTTGATAATGCTGAGTGTGGCTGGGGATGGGTGTAGACAGTTTCCTCCACAGGGACGCCTTGGGCTTTCCAAGTGCTTCAGCTCATGCTTTCTTAGTTTTTGCACAATAGAGATGTAAAAACTGTTGCTTTCAAGTGGAAATACAAACAGTGAACAGCACGTATGCTCTTCAAAAAAGTAAGATCCCTGTTTCAGGTGGAAGCTCACAGCCCTCAAACATGAGGCCCACGGTTACCATTCGTATCTCGTGCCGAGAGCCACATGGTTATTGATCCGTTAAGCCACCTGCAACAACTGGGTCTGGTAAGAAGCAATATCTAAGCTAAGGAGACTGACCTAGAAATTAAGATACAGAATCTCACTATAAAGATCTGTAGTATGCCAAAAAGGGGCCGGTACATGCCAAAAAGGAGCCGGCAATTTTCCTCTAGACACTTCATACAGAATATATCTTTTTTGCCAAGTAAATACCATTTTTCCAGGGCTTTTGTTTTTGATACTGCTCCTTGCTTGATTTCATCTCAACCTTGGCTTGAAGCCCTGCAAATACACTTAGTAACAGCAGTCTGCTCTCTTTGATACTGGTGCCAGAGACGCAGGCATCTGCCAGAGCAATGTAGCTGACTCCCCAGCTGCTGAGCACTGCAAGGTACCCAGGAGCTAAGGTGGGCTGCACATTCATAGGCATGTGCAACTCTGCTTGGCCCAGCTCCTCTAGAATCATCAGGGGAGCAGCCCTGGCACTTCCCATGGCCAGAAAGGGTCAAGGGGAGTGGGACAACTGTCTGCAGCATCAGAAGGAGACAGAGAAGGAATGGCAGATAAGAACGAATCGCCTTTTCTCTGGAATTCATTATCAGAGTCATGACATGGTGAAAAAGCCAGCTGGAATGGAGGCAGCTCCTGTCAGAGCTAGAAGAGAGGACCTAGATCTAAATTGGCCATTAATACTGGATGCACAGTGTAGGACACCTGTCAGGGAGACCATTAAGGCCACTGAGTCAAGAAAGGGGAGCAGAGCGTGTGCTATCACCTTTTAAGACCTACAGCTAGGGCAGTAATCCACATGCTTGGTTTCTTCTACATATGCACTGCTCCCAGTCACCCAGTAACATCCATCACCCCAAAAACATTGCTCAAAAGCACAGGCAAGCCAACAAACCTTGAGAGTATCCTAGGGGCAGGTCACCCTCTGTCCCTTCCCAGCACACAGGGAATATTGGCTTTGCCTATCACTGTTAAACATGAATTGCTGGCGAGTTTCAGAGCCACAAGGCTTGTGCTCATTCAAACGACCAGTCCTGGCCCCGACCCAAACTTTCAGACAAAGCAAATCGAACCTTCAACACCTAAGAAAAGATGAGACATTAACAACAACCTGCTTGCTCTACCTACCAATCTGCTAGTATTTCCACCAGCTAAGAAACTCTGGCTCCACAAGTAAATAGAGATGGATTGAACCACTGCCTGTGCTTGGATAAAAAAATTCCCACCATGTACATCCCAGTGGACTCTGCAGCCCAAAGAATCTGGATACACTGGGAAACACGATGCCATAAAAGTGTCTGTGAACAAACAGAATAAGCAAGTCCCATTTGCATCCTTTCCAAGAGAATGCAAACCTGCACTTAGCTTCCTGGGCCTCTGTTATCTTTTTCATTAAAGCACCAAGTTATTCTGTTAAGCATTCCGCATTCAAATGTCGGATGCACAGATACAATTTGGCTCAGCTGAAAGCATCCCACAGCTCAGGGCAGGGTTTCACACATGGTTACTGCCATGCATTTGTTTTCTGAAGCTCACCAAATTGCTCTCTGCGTATGTTTTGTTCATCCCTTTGCCAAACTAGTACAGAATGTAACATTCCCCTATTGCTGTGGGACCTTCCCAGGGGATCATTTGCTCTGTAAAGTGTATATATAGTAAGACCCAATTAAGGCACTATAAGAAAGCTAACATAGAAAATAGTCTGGAACCACAAACTGCACCATCATGTTCATCTTTGTCACGTCAGAGTGTGCTTGTCTTGTGCCTTTCTGCAATGAGCCTGTGAAGTATCTACACACACATATATGAAGTTAAGGGATTGTTATACAAGCCCAAACTCACACAGACCCAACAGCACAGGAAGAGCCAAAGAAACCCCACAGCTTAAGGATAATAATTCTGAAAAATAAGCCAATATAGATACAAATTACATAGGTAAGTGGCTTAAATGCCTCCAGAGGAAGGGCTGAGGCATAGAAATGTAAACGCAGGTAAGGAATACCAGTATGGGCTTACTCATGGTTTCCACAACTCTTGTGAAGTACAAAACATTAATATGATGCACTTTGCCAGCAGGAGAAAAGTACTTTCCAGTGCTTGGATCCAAAAGGTAATTACAACCTGTAATTACCAGGAGTAGTTCTGTGAAATGACAGGAAGGACACTGAGGTTCACTATCAAACTGCCCATGACCCCTATAACCATGTCTAAAAGACCACAGAAGGATGAAAACCTGTGCTTCACTTACCCGCATGCCCCAGCTCCTGCATCACTGGCTGCAGGTCTGGGAAGGACTCATGGACATTGCACAGCAGCTGACAGATCTTGATGGCCAGGACAGCCTTCTCCTGGGCTGTGCTCAGGGCTGCTTTCAAGGTGGCCTCTGAATTTTCCTTCTGAGCAGAAATACTCAGCAGCTGGAGAAGTAAGAAGAAGAAAACATCACATGATAGAGATTTTGGGCTGTGAAAGGTCAGGATGGGGGCACATCCTCTTTGTTTAATATCTCTACTGCTGGGAACCTGCTTTGAGAAACCAGAAATGAAAGCTGTTTCCATACAGGTCTTTGTCCCTCCACTGATGCGTGTGCGTGAGCTGAGGGAACTTCAGGATTCAAAAAAGTGTCAACAAATGAAATTTTCACACTTTGCTTTGTTATTAGCTAACTGAAACCCACCTCCCATGGAAAGAGCAGCTCCTCAATGCCTCACAGCACTGCAAGTTTCCCTAACTCATAAACCTGTGCTTCACACATAGCTTTCCTCTCTCTGGGCTTTTCCTTCCAAACCCAAGCCTCCTTCAGCCAGGCACTGCAACGAGACCCAAGGCGAGGATCTGTGCATGCCCATACATACCTCACCTGTCCAGATCTCCAGCAGCAGCTAGTGGAGCAGGATAGAGCAACCAGACTGCTAGATGGAAAAGACTAGCTCCCTACCAACACAGCCTGTTTTCCTTGTCAAA
Organism: Psilopsiagon aurifrons; assembly: GCA_025447955.1. Taxonomy (NCBI): domain Eukaryota; kingdom Metazoa; phylum Chordata; class Aves; order Psittaciformes; family Psittacidae; genus Psilopsiagon; species Psilopsiagon aurifrons. The sequence continues at coordinate 28,022 of JAOEHY010038335.1, forward strand.
GGGAAAGTGGGCAAAGCACTCTGGGGTGCTACACAATCACGGCATCCTCAGTGCACTTTCGAGGAGTGTTTCATTCTCACGTATTCTGGAACAGCCAACTGAAATGGACACCCACTCCTTGGCAGCTCTGCTTTCCCTTAGCACCCTTGCAGAGCTGAAACAGTTTTGCTGTGTTTGAACATCCACATTTTCACAAACTGAGACTCTCACTGGCGACTTCTTTTACCCAAAAACTCCCACAGGATTTATATAACACACCCGACACACTCCCACTTCAGCAGAAGGGCACCTCCAATGTTGGATGGCTTCCCCAACCTAAGTAATGTCCCTTGGTTTCAGTACACGAGGGCCTGCCCACCCACCCTTTGAACTCAGAACCATGTCAGCATCTCCTCGTACCTCTTTTACTGCTTCTGCGAGTCCTGCCTCCTCTGGGGCCAAGCCCTCCAAGTCCCCTCTCTTCTGGATGGCCTCCGAGATTAGCTTGCTGTGCCGCAGGATAATCTCAATGGCTGTGCTCTCAACGCTGGCCACTTAAGAATGAAAAGTAAAGGTATTTAAAACCACAAAACCCAAGGAGAACCTGAAGGCCTAAACTTTGCTTAGCTTTGTCCAGCCCACTCCTGAAGCTGAGCTGTTAACAGCAGGAATGACTCCTTTGGGGCACAGAAAACTGCAAACTGCAGGCAAGCTTTGGTTATACTAACTGCAGCACTGACATCCAGCATAAAACCCTAGCAGACCTCACTTCTCACTGCTTGTCTAACTTTGGGTGAGAAAAACAGGTTTTCCAAGGCATTTTGCTGAAAGAGACAGTGACAACTTCAAGAAGCAGGCATGGTTCTCCCAAGACTCAGGATTTCTTCTTCCTCCCTCCCCCCAGTTACAGAGATCCCACTCTGACTTTTGCAGGATTCAAGAAAGGAGAACAGTGTTTATATAGGATAACAAAGAGACCTGGGCAAAGTATATCATGTACCAAAAGTAATATATGAATGTACTTGTCACCAGATTATTTGAGAAATAAAACTGGAAATTGCCAAATAGATGAATCTGAAAAGGGTATTTCTCACTACTGGAGTTACTAAATTGGAGAAGATGCATAGTGACACTTTTATAGAAGAAACCAAAACAAAAATCCGTAGCTCATCCAAGATATCTGTGCACATTTTCAGTGTACGTTTAGGTCTTTTCATCATTTTGGTTCAGTACCAAACAGAACAATCTACTGTTCACACAGCACAGCAGCTAAACACAGACAGAACGGTGAAAAGCAAATACAGGCTTGGGACCCAAAAGACACACAGTGCTGGGTAAAAGGAGAAAGCTCTCCAGGTTGGGGACGGAGATAGTGACAGGCTCTGAGACTTATCAATGCAAGATTTTAAGCCAATATGGAAAAACTCTCTGAAATCCAAAGATTTCTTGGAGACATGAGTTACTTCCCAAGAGAGCTAAAGGAAACTCATTAAGCACTTGAGCTCCGTAGGGTTTAGGTATGACTTGGATGTGCCCCACAGGGATCAGAGGATGGTTTACAAATCAAAACTATTTCCTCTCTTCTCCCATCAGAATGTTTCTGATTTTATTACCTAAATTTCAGTTGTTAGGAAAGTGCTCTCAGCTCTGCTGCTGTACCAAGGTGAGCTCCACCACCAGAGAATGCCCTGCACCACTGTCAAGGCGTCCTCCTTTCTGCTAGCAGGACAGCACCAGATATCAAAAGATGCCACTGGTGGCTCAAATCATTCCCTCCCTCTTCATTTTCATTATAAGAAATATTTGTGCCTCTGTTTGCTCAAGCTGCAATTTGAGGAGATTCAGCTCTATGTAATTAAGGAATGCTCCTCCTTGCATTGGGTATTACCACTAGATAATTAACCATGTTGGGAGTCTGGTGCTTTAAGAAAGCAATCGTGCTTAACAAATGACAAAGCAAACTGCCTGTCGGGACCGTTTGCTACAGAGGAAATTATCAGCATTATGAGCACAGTTTTGCTTTCTATTAAACACTCATTTACATTTCACTGCATGTTAATTTAGTTTTTAATTTTTATGTGACTTCAGAGCTGGTGAAATTTGCTTCTCTCTTGGAATTGCTCTGGGATGTGCCTAAACTCAGACCCTGAAAAGCTGTCCCACTATGCACCTCATGAGCCCCTGAACCACCAGGGGCAGGCAACAAACAATAAATCCCACCAAAACTAACAGGAGGGGACTGACTGTCCAAGATAACTATGCCTAAGGGAGACAGTATGTGTGGCGTTCCCATCAGCACACTGCTCCACACAGGAGACCACAAGACAGCAGCCACACTGTGCAGAAATGAGACCTGGACCAAGGACAGGAGCTCAGCCCAACTAATCTCAGCTCCACAATGTGTCTCAATGACAAGGAATTCACGAAGACAGCAGGCAGGTAAGACACTGTCTGTATTTAATGCCAAGACTGACTTTGGGGAACTTTTAGGTATTTGCTTTCAAAGCCACCAAATACCACAAATGGACCAGAGTATGGTAAAGATACCTTCAACCTGTGAAGCATTTCTTCTGTGAAAATCGTTCTGTTTTATATGGAGACTCATGCTGCTGCTTTTAAGTGACTCAAAACCAAAAATCAGTTTGACACTGGAGGGAACAGCTCTCCTGTTTTCTAGAGATGACATTCTACTTTCTACCCTATCAGGGTCAAACTAAAAGGAAGGAGTCAACAAGATTCTGCCCTACTTCTCATTTCATTGCAAAGCAGGGGCCTTCTTCCTGGCATAGTGCTCCTACCCCAGTACTCCCAGACCATTTTTGTTTTAATATAATAGCCAACCCATTCCTTTAGACAAAAGCAAGACTATAAGAGCATGCTGAAGTCCAGGCAAACATGCAACCTTCCTGGCAATTCCCTGAACTGAGTCCTCAGGCTCTGAAGCTTAGTATTCCCATACCTTTGCCATCAGAGACGTTTGCTGTTGCCACCAAGTTGTCTAGCAGAAGGTGGAGACCAGGGAATGATGCTTTCACAGCCCCAAGAAGTTTGACTAAACTTCCAACTTTCAGGGTTTTCTCTTCATCCACCTTCCTGAGGAGATTGTCCATGGCTTCCCTCTGAGAGCTGCCTCCACAGCAATCCAAAACCACCTGCAGCAAACAAACAGCCAAGAACCTGTTTGTGAGAGCTTCCTACAAACTCTTGGGTCTGACCAGAGATCACAGAAACAGGAACAGTATCACAGTAGACTCGACTGTAGTAAACCCATACTCCCTTCTTCCTCTATTCTGATTAACTGGGAGGTGTTATGAGGTCCTAGTTACAGGAACATCTAAGCACATCCCAGGTATATCTGACATGTGTCACCCTGAGAACTATCCTGGTGGGTTCTTCTGCCAAGTCTATTGGAAGTGGCTGAGAAGCCACTTCTGTTCATTTTCAAAAGGAAACAAAAAGAGATTTAAAGATGGGGTGAAAACAGCATTTCCTTCAATATTTCAGTAAATACTTGGTCAATTGGCAGCCTTTTCCCTTGTCTCCCCAGTTTCTTCTGCAGATCTCTCCGCTTCAACATCAGTTCACCTTCTTTGAGCAAAACTGGGCCTGCACACAGAAATTTCTCATAAGGTCTCAATTCTTAGTTCTCATTACCACATCCAAATACAGACCCTTCATTTTAGACTACCAATGACATTCAATTCTCACTACTTAGTTGTCTGGTCATGTAATTCTTCTCTCTCTTGCAGATCCTCCTCTGTGTGGAAAAAAGATGCTGGTTTTGCTCAACAGCAAGTTCTCCTAGGCACCCTTTGGTATTTTTGCATCGATAACATTAGTGTTAATATTAAGTAAGTGCCAAAAATCCCACCAGTAACCTCGCTCCATCCTGTCAGTCTTGTCTTCAGCACAATCTGCAGTTTACTGCCAGCAAGATTCATCCTTTTTTAGTATCACCACTTGCTCCAGTTTAACAATTTCCTCACATGACATTCAAATGCTCAAATCTAGACTGAGGCAGAAAAACCCCAGACATTTTCTCTCATCAAATGAATGTTCCAGGTCAGGCAGAAGCAATTTGAACATTTTTTGCTGCATTTTATCCTATTTTTTTTTTTTTTACTTACTTACAAGCAGTGCCCCCCTGCCTGTCCCAACACACACAGAGCTGACTGCCTAAACAACTGCTTTTACAACTCCATCCTGGTCATCAATTGTAGGGACCACTTAACTTGGAATATACAGAAATAAGCCTAGCTGTGAGTCTCAGTCATATGTGTCAGCTCTTCCTGTCTTGAGTTGTGATCTCACTTCAGCTGCAGGAAATGCCTCTTTGTGTGTTTCTCCTAGATTGGGCACTAGGCTTAGCTGGGAGTTCACAGGGCAGCTCCTCTCATTATTCTTTTCTTTACTTGCTCAGACAAATGCCTGTTGCTGTCATGCCTGATGTGCCACAAACCTCTTGTCATACCTCTAAAGTACATTTCTCTGCCTATTGGACAGTTCAGCCATTCATTGTAGGTCTTAATACTCTTCCTCGAGTTATCCATTCACTCAGGTCTGTGACCTCTCACATAAATTCTCCTCTCTTGTTGAGGATGCAAACTTCAGACAGTTCTCCTACCTTTAACATAAAAGAAACTAATCCAACAGCTCCTCCCATGCACTTACCACCACCTGATCTCACTAATTAGTTTCTCTCATTTCTAAAGATCTGTCCTTTTGTAGCCAAAACTCTCTTAGTGAACCTGTTGACATATCCTCCCATCTAATTCTCACTGAGCTGACTCTGGATCACTCAGTCTGAAGTCCTCAACACAAAAACAGGTACAAGAGCAGCATCCTTTTGGGGCCCTCATGCTGTAACTCATCACTGCTCTCAGGCTAGTGTCAACAGATACAGAAGTGATGTCCATGGCAGTGGGAGATGCAGCGCTGATACTTTCAGACTTATTTTGACACCAGTAGGTGGGATAGTCAGAAAAAATCCCCCATTCTGCCTGCAGCAGGATTTCCAGACCTTGATCTTTAAGGTCCTTATCTTTGAGATCCCTTGCAACCAAAAGTATTCTATGACTCTGCCCCAGCTCTGAAGCAGTTTGGTTTGAGCATCAAGCTGCATAGACACTGGAGCCAAAGGGGGGAGAAAGCACATAACACAAAATACCCACATCCCCTCTAGAAGAGAGCCTGGACAGAAGGAAAGGATGAATGTTTCTACCATCTGCTCTGCTGCTCCAGGCTCAGGGCTGTGGACTGGTCGCTCTGATTTCTGCAACAACCTAAGCCATGGGATACCATGCGTGAGAGGCTACGTGCTCTTCCTTTGTAACCAAGTTTATTCATTTTAAGTGACAATCTGCATTCAAGCCATCCCCCAAATCCTCCACCCTACCTCCACACACTACAGAAACACTGAAAAAGCCACAAAGTTAAGCACTCAAAACCAGAAATGCTAGGTAAAATCTCCCCCAAAACCCAAGGTTTTACAAAGAGGCTTCACAACAGATCATGTCCTGGTTTTCCAGCAAAGAAAATCAGACTTGCTCCATGCACAGCTTGGGCCAGGTATAGGAAGAACCCAGCTGCCTAGAAGAAAGGCTGTTACACTTAAAACTCCATTGTCTTCCTTAATAAATGTGTAGCTAATGTGGCAGTGAGTGTGAGAAGAAAAAGGGAAGCCTCATCTTTAGGAACCCTTGAAGAACTAGATCCTCTCCCTGCCAGCCCAGAGCTGCAGTGCAACGCTGGATCAGTCAGGTAAGATGAAACTTTCAGAGGTGGCTGCTAATTCCATCTTTGTTTTCCCAGCGCTCCACCTGAGACACCAGAGATCTCAAATGCACATATGCCACAGGCCCACTGTTTTAATCTGTTTAACTTCTAAACTAATGAAGCACTTTTCCACTTGTCTGGGGGGCAAGAAAACCCCCAAACAAATAAACCAAGCCTGCAAAAAAGGAACCCCACTACCCCGAGGTCATTCTACACTTGGCAATTCTGCATTATTTTCCTGTGCCACAGCAGAGACAAAGCTATGCACCCAGCCCCACCAGAGTGTTACCCAAATATTATTACCTAAAACAAGAGCATGAAGGGATCCCATGGAGGGAAGGATTTTGTATTTGGAGCAGGGTTTGGAGGCTCTGAAGCAAACAAGAGCACACAGTGACTGAAGAGGCTGAGAAATAGCCAACAACATCACCCCTTCACCAAACGGGGCTGGAGTCTCCTAGTATATGATGATACAATACAAGGCTGTATCCTGTGTCCAAGGAGCACACTTCTGGTAGCAAAATGGTTTGGTGAATTGGTGGTTGGGGTTTTTGTTTGCTTAATTTTCAATAGAAGGGAGATTCAAAATGGCTGCATTTTAGCTACTTAATCTGATGAAGACAAAAAAGAGTGCAGGGAAAGGGAACAGGGATATATGAAAAATCATCATCTCCCCGCTGCCGATGCAGCTCTCATGGCTCAGCACTAGGCTCCAATGTGCACATCTCTGCTGACAGCCACAATATCCCCAGCAGACACTGAGCCCTTTCCTGCTCACGCAGCTCTCCTCATCCTCACACATCTCCATTCCAGGCTCAAGCATGCTGCTCTGTGAGGAGAAAATTCATCAGCCACAGCCCAGCCCACCAGGAGAATTATAGAATCCCAGACTGGTTTGGGTTGGAAGGGACCTTAAAGCTCACCCAGCTCCAGCCCCTGCCACGGGCAGAGACACCTCTCAAAAGAGCAGCTCACTCCAAGCCCCATCCAACCTGGCCAGGGATGAGGCAGTCGCAGTTTCTCTGGGCACCCTGTGCCAGTGCCTCACCATGCTCACGGTAAAGAACTTCTTCCTTATATCTAACCCGAACTTCCCCTGTTTCAGTTTGAACCCATCACCCCTTGTCCTATTGCTACAGTTCCTGATGAAGAGTCCCTCTCCAGCATCCTCACAGGCCCCCTTCAGACACTGGAAGTTGCTCTGAGGTCTCCATGCAACTTCTCTTCTCCAGGCTGAACAACCCCAGTCTTCTCATCCTATCTTCATACAGGAGGTGCTCCAGCACCTGATCATCCTCATGGCTTCCTCTGGACTTGCTCCAACAGCTCCATGTCCTTTTTATGTTAACATGAAAACCAGGACAGGAGGTGTGCAGGCTGCGTGCTGAACACAGCATACCAGGGCACCTGGCAGGTTTTAGCTGCACAGGCAGGACACAGCCAGCTCCCCACAATGCACAAAGAAAATCTTTTCTCCTTTGTGTCTTCTGCAAATCAGTATACATAATGCAACTGCTTGCAGGAAAGCAACAGTCCCACCAACTGCTGCATTCAACAAATCAAAAACATATTTTTAAATATACCAGTCACTGGATGTGCTGCTCTTGCAGGCAACTGTGTGATAGGAGTTAAAGAGTTAGTGCTGGGAGAGTCAGCTGAAAGGTAAGCTGATGACCACCTAACACAAGGACTTCATTAGCAAGCAGGCAGCACAGAGGTCATTAGTGGTTCTGCTGAAACCAAACCACTCCAGAGCCTTCTCCTGGCTCATAAAAAGGCACTTTCAGGGTCTAGAGGAGCACTAGGCACCTCCCCTGCTTGCAGGGCAATCTGACACTGCACTAGGCTGTGATCATCCTGAGGCTGCCTTCACAGCTCAGCTCATCCCCACAGCTCAGCGCAGAAGGACCCAAGACAACACTTATGCAATCTGTGCTGTGCAAAAGGGAGATGAAATTGCCAGGTGAGACAAGCACATCACTTGGTAAACCGAGTGCTGAGGATGCTGCCCCACAGACACCCCCACCCTCGCCATCCACAGCTTTCCTTATTTCAGATTGTTTTACCCGCTTCTCCGAGGCAGTCAGGAATCCCTCTTCTGCTGCCTCCAGGAACTCTAGGATGGGGCTCAGCTGTGTCACGCTCTGGATCAGCTCCTCCCTGCGTCCCAGCAAGCGAGCAGTCAGAGTCTCTCCTTCGTCTGTGCTCTCTGGGGGGAAAAAGGATTCAGAAACACAAAGTCAGTCTGAAGGAACTGACAGGCTCCCGAAGCGAGTGAGGCTCTGTGAAAGATCTAAGTGAATAGCAAAGCTCATCCCAAGCACAAGCAGCAGAGAAAAACACTTCACTATTCTCTTTAAACTCTATGAAAGGAAAACGTCTCATTTATCTAACAGAGCACAAAGCCATAAAGCAAGCTGGAGGTTAACACCAGGTTTGCAAGGCCACTGCTTTGTGTCAGGCTCAAGTAAAAAAGGAGCTTTCAATCCCGAGGCTCAGCTGTGCTCTGACCTGTGCAGCCATGGATCGATCCAGCCCTGCAGGCAGTGATGGGGAGAGCCCTGCACTGCCACACCCGCTGCTGCAGGATGGAAACACTCCAGGATCTCGGACAGCATGAGAGAAACCTTCTGCACCTGAGTGGACACAGGGTTTCTGGAGACCCACTTTGTCTTTAAGGTTGCCCACTCACTTTGACAGTGGCTGCATTCAATTCCCTACCTCCTTGCTGCAGGGCTTCTCCACTGCCCAGTTCCCTCTCCAGCAAAGCCTCTCTCAGCTTGGGGTTTGTGTCTTGAAACAGCTTCAGTAAAGACACGAGGGTCTGAGGATCCAGGGGCTGAGCATCCTTCACCTTGCTCAGCAGCTTCTGGAACACTGACTGTTCCCCTGTCTCTGCCAGGCAGGAAACCAGAGCCTGCAACAGAACAGGGAAGATTTTAACAACAGAACCAACTGCCCTGCACAAACTGACAAAAAGCAGAATCCTTGGGTTTTGTTCAAGGGACAAAAAATTAAGACAACAAAATAACCACACAGACACCCACCACTGAACTCAAGCTCCAGTCTGTGGTCACCACAGAAGGAAGGCAGCAAGCCCTGCCCTCTAGCCCTTACCTTTACATCAAGCCCACAGACTGGAGCTGGTTCCAGCAACAATCGCTTCATCTCTTCCCCTAACAGCCAAATGCCCGTTACAGACCTAACAAAACATGGTTTAAACACCGTTGCGTTTGAAGTCCAAAGCCAGGGTGGGGGATACTGGTTTTCACTGCAGACCACTTGCACAGAAGGCGTTTTAAGTGGGACTTTCAGGAATCTCCATCCTTAAGTCACAGTGGAGCTGCATCTCCCAGACAGAGCTTTGGAGAGAAGGCAGCAAACCTTGCATTGCGGGCTCTCTGCGTGCCTGGCAATCACACCCAGAACTCCAAAACCCACTCCAGCGACCCCAAACAGCAACCAGAGGCAAACATGCCTGTGCAGTTATGGAAATAAAAGGAAAAGAAACAAGCTGGAACTTTTGCTCCCATTTCCCTGGAGCCCTTTAACACCATAAATATCGCCCCTGAAGACACACACTTCCCAGCTCTCCAGGAGAGATGCCAGCCTTTCAGAGCAGGCTCCTTTATCAGAGACTCCAGGGATGCTACAAAAGTACCTTTGAAGTGGAGAGCTTAGCCCAGCTCCAGAGAGAGCGACCATTTTCTGCTGTCATTGTCATTTTTATTTCAATGATAAAAAGACTGAATGCAACTGCTTGGGGCCGCACCGGGGGATGGTGGACTTACTTTTTCCTAGCAGGTGTAAATGCTCATATATTAGGGCAGCGTGACAGTGCAATGACCTATTGCAAAGAGTATCCGCAGAGGGGAAGCTGCAGGACTCCCAGCTCTTACCCACTAATGGCATTTTTCCTGCCAAACAGAAACATGGACATGAAGGGCTCTGTTATAAAGGAAGAAAGGGGATGTTGCAGACACGCTGAAGAACCAGCTGAAAGGTATCTTTTAACGCAAATATGAATTTGTAATGAGACTTGATAATCAGATCATGCATGTTCCCAAGGTTTGCATGCCTGGCCCCTTCTGGAGCAGAATGAAACACATACCATCTTGGCTCTCAGCATCCTAAAGGGGCTCAGCACCCGGCCAAATGCCTGGCTTTATGATAGGGATGAAAAGTAACTTGCATTGTTGTAGTATTTTTGCTTCTGTTTTAATTTGTTCCTAATTTCAATCAGCTCAGCATTGCTACCCAGGGCTCAGGCACCACCCCTTCCTCAGTGCATGGATTTGCTCAATCCAGAAGACCTTTCCTTGGACATGTTGCTCAGTAGGAACACAAGAGCCTTTTAGCATTGTTTTGAAAGTGCACACAGTGCATTTTAGACTTACTTTGAAGAATTAAGAATTCCCAAAGATCCTGGAGAAAATGGAGAGATACTGATTATTCACTGGAATCACGGCTTCCACTTAGTCATAATGTGCCCACACGATACAGTCTGATCCATCAGGCTTTCACTGTCTGGGAAACTTGCAAGAGCTTTCCTGGCCAAACTGGCCCTTTATGGCACAAATCAGCACACATCCAGTTCCAGACTGGAGCAAGAGACCATCTTTCTGAGCAGGGAAACTAAGAGAGACTGTATCCCTACTCAGAAACCTCCGCCCAAACTTCCACACAAATACATCAGAACAGAAGGAAAAAAGTTCTCAAGCTGTGTGCACACAAAAACCCCCCTCAGAAACCATCACTCCTAATCAGGATGCAGAAGACAACAGGAAACTGTTTTATGCTGCATCCAGAAATGCAAACGAAGGATGACAATAGCTGGACAGGCCCATAGGCAATGGAAATGATCCACAAGAACAGTGGCATTTATTCTATGCGGGAGTATCAGCGCTCCTCCACTTCATCTGAACCCAGTAGCAGAGGGAACAAATGAGCTGTGCAATAATTTGAATTGAGTTTCTCTAAGAGAGCACAGGAAGATAAGACTCGACACCAGCAAAGCTCTTCTACGCTTCCCCAAATTACTGCAATTTCAGCCCTGTTCTCATTTCCAAGCAGGTTTCATCCAAGCCAGCACCAAATTAGAAAGGAATAGTTTGTGAGATACACAGAGAGACTCTAAAACAAAAACAACCCCCCAAAATCACATCTCCTTCTAAGAAAAGCAACTCCTCTGCATTTTTCAGCCCAGAGAGCAGAATGTAACATCAAACTTGGAGAGAAGCAGTAATTCTCACAAAAGAAGGTCTGCACCACACACCTCCTTGGGGAAAAAAAAACAGGCCCTAATAAACCCCCTGAAGGCAGAAGGAAAGAAGACAGCAATGCTGGAGGGGAGCAGGCAGCAGTGCTGTATGCAGAGACAAGCTCACAAGCAAAGGACCAGAAATAGAGAGGCTAAGTCCAAGGCAAAATCCCACTTAAATCAGAGGAGCCTGAACAGAGGACAGTGAAATCAGAGGACAGCCCTGCAAAATCCTCACATTCTCAGGCTTTGCTGTCCATTGCTGCTTGCCTACAGAGACCAGTCACCCACAAAAGGCTCCTGAGCTGAAGAAGGATGTGGAAAAGGGGTGGGAGATCTCACCTAGAGTAGGGTGAATGCAACCAGCCAGACCGCTTACTGCAAAGAAATAGCATCCCACTGGCTTCCAGACCCACTGCTACTCGCCCTGAAGCATCAGAGACTGAAAGCAAATGAGTAGCAAAATAATACAGAAAAGTTAGGGGACAGAGGGTGGGGGGAAAGGAGAGAGGAAAAAAACCCATAAATCCATTGATGTCTGCCACTGGCACAAATCTCAGCCTTAATTACACATCCCAAGCTGGCCTCTTCGGAGCTGAACTTGCACTTTAAAGCATGACTTTAGAAACACACAAGTGTGACTCCCCCGAGGAAAACACCAGGCCACTGTGGCAAAAAGCTGCTCTGTCTGCTGAAAACAGAGCCCAGACTGAGTGCTGGTGCCCACAGGTCCTGCTTGTCCTAGAGGGAAGCTCAGAGAGGTTAGAGAGATCTAGCTGAACCCTTGCTTACAAAAGGCTGCAGTTTGTCATCCCCCCTCCACTGCCCTGGGGCTGACACTTTTCATGCTTGCCACAGCTGAGAAGTGATTTTTCGGGGAGGCTTAAAGAAAATCCATTTCTCATTTATTCAGTGTTTATTTATAGCTGCAGAAAAATTGTCCAGCTGCTGTTCTGCGGTCAGACACTGAACTGCCTCTGAGCTCCACAACCCTTTGCTTGGCTTCTGTTGCAACAGCACATTTGGGAGCAAAAAGGGCCAGGCACAGGTGTGTGAAGCTTACCTGCTGGCTCTTGGAGCTGCTGAAGAAACAAGAAACAACAGTTACTGGAAAGCAATAGAAAACAGGGCCGCTACACAGAGCAGAAGCCAGGCAGCATGGCTGCCTGGGCACTGTGCAGTGAGGTTCTGTGCTGGGACCCTGGAGCAGCACAAGCAGGCAGGTGAAGGCATGAGGCACAGGCAGTGCCTACCTGCATGGGTGCATGGAGCTGCCAAACCCCTTCTGGCAGTGCCCATCCGCATTGTACAGCACCCTTCTTGTTCTGCTCCAATTGCCAAGGTGCAGAATAGGCAAAATCTTAAACATAACATATTTTTCTGCTCAGGGTGATGAACAAACATAGGAAACCCTAATCCTTCCCGAGGCATGCATGCACACTGACTGCACTCACAGGTGCTTCTCAGTGCTTGGGTTGCTGCTATGAACACAGACTGGGACCCACATCTCACTCCTAAAGATGTTCAGTTCAGGACCACCAGGAGGGTCAGCAGCTAGGGGAATATGGGCTTCCCTCCTGGAACATTGAAAGGCTTATCAGAAAAGAAACCTGCACCCCTCAAACCAAGGGACTTCTCCTCCCTGCTGTCATAAGGGGTTTTTCCTAATAAACATGTTGCTTTGGGTTTTTAAAAGCAGAATGCTACTACAGCCCATATGTCCTGTGGTCATACTGGTGCTGAAGGGATTAAGTGACTTGAATCCAGACACCTTCTCAGCTATTAAGGGCATGGGAACCTAGAGAGCATCACAGCCCCCAACCTATGGAACAGCACTTCTTGCCTTCAGAAGGTCAGCTAACCGCAGAGCCACTGGAGAACCAGCCATAAAACAGTCACACTCCCATTTTCCCACACGCAGAAAAGGCGCACGGGGCAGTTCATGCAGCCTGGTGTGGAAAAAGCTCTACCAGGGTGAAGAGAGCAAGTGTGGTCCCGGCCTCGCTCTGTAGTGGCCACAGTTTCCTGGGCAGAGCCTGCAATGACACAGCAGAGTGCAGCCAGCACCAGTGCTCACCAGACACACCACCACTGCCGGCTCTGAGTCCTCCTGCACCACTGCCACACCAGCACAGAGTCATCTGCTACTCCTGTGGTGGCTTCAAGCCAGTACAATGGCTGGTATCATCATTCGGAGCCCAGAGTATCCCCTGGCATGAAGCAAGCACCACACTCAGATAACCCGCAAGCAGTAACTTCAGCACCATTCATCACTGATGACAGCTCTAAAGCACCACGGGGCAGCACCCACAGCCCCCCGCAACGCTCCCCACGAGCAGCCTGCCACATGCAGAACAGAGCAGATGCTCCACGGCCAACCCTCACCCATGGCTCGGGAAGCCTATTTTGGGATCTCATATGTTGACAAGTTGATACAGCTCTCAAAAGCAAATGCCTTAAACAGGAGGAGAGAAATCAGTGGCGGAGCACTCCTACAACACAATGAAGATGTCTTCAGGGCAGGACATACACTTCTTTACCTATGCACACAAGCAGCTTGATCTTACAGATGCTTCTGCCCAGGGCACTGCTCAGGTGAGCACGTACTGCCCTTCAAGCAACCAGGCACCAGAGCCCCAGTCTGCCATGAAACAATTTCCTAAACAGGGCACAAACTACTCTAGTTCTCAGCAGGGGACAGAAAAAACTTGCATCATTTACCCAAGTCCACACACCTACCTCCTTCTGAGAGGCATCAATTTCTCTGCACTCTTCTAGCCTGTTCAGCACAGCCTGGGCATCAGAAAGGGCCTCAGAGAAAATGCTTTCATATCGAAGAAAGAAATCCAGTTTACAGCTTTCGCTGTCTGCTGCTGTGTGAGAGAAACAAGATGAGTTATTTGCTAATTGAAGGGATTCACAGAAAGCATGATGTGATTGAAAGGCACCGGTTTGTAACCAGCACATTGGTTATAATAGGGAAACTGTGACTCACAAATCCCTTCTGAAGATATCACACAGCCTGGAGGGAAAACCAACAGTTTATTTAACACCAGTTATAAATGGAACATTTATTTTAAACCCAGTACAGCCTCTGTTTTCCTCCCATGCTGAACAGGAGTTTAAAGGATAAAGTAGCATTAGCAGACAACTCTGTTCACTTACTGTTACACAGATTGCCTTATCAACCTCATGTCCCGCACTAATGCATATCCCTACTCTACATCAGATGCAATCACATGCACGAGTAAGAAAAGTTTTGCTCCTTATGGCTCTGGTAAAGTGGTGAGTGTGAAGCAACTGCAAAGACCAAAGGAGAGTATTGCACAGTGCCAAAGGAAGAAATCCCTGCAGGAAAGGTACTTGCTCCCAACCTAGGGCAAACTAAAACACAAAGGAAAATCTGCCAAATAACAGGAAAACATCAGTCAACATGGCTGCATATAAGGGGCAGTGCTGTGTCCAGGTCTGTAAAATCTCACCTAAATCCCTCCTCTCTCCTCCTTTCTCCTCTGGAGGCTCAGGAAGCTCCTCTTCTGCACAGCCACCCTGCTCAGCACAGGCAGGCTGATCAGGATGAGAGCCTGGATCCTCCTGGAGGGACCTGGAGTCACTCAACATCCCATCCTGGTGAACCCACGTGTGATTCACAGTAAGTTCCTGGCCAGGAGAAATATCTGCTTCCACTTCTGCTTCTTCAGGCCCAGGAAAAGGGGAAAGTCTCTGTGGTATGAGGTTATCTGTTTTTCCTTCATCAGGTTTTTCAGACTGGGGCAGGTTATTAGCGTCAGCATGGTTTTCAGATGAGTCTGCTGCCTGGCTGGAGACTTCATTTACTATCTGGTCCTGAGCAGAACAGCTGATGAGGTCCCTGAGGAGGTCCTTGCAACTGACAGCCACATCAAACATCTGCAGACTATCTGCCACGGAGATAGCTTTGGTGAAATTGTGTTTCCCCAGTGGGAGTTTGCCACCGTACATCATCTCCAGCAAAAGCGTGAATTCCTCAGGGGTCACCACAGAAGCATCAATGGAGATCGTGTCTGTTCTGTCCAACAGGGATTTAAAAAGCAGGCTGGCAGCAGCCAAAACCACCTTGTGTGCCCTAAAGTGAACATTCCCAATGAAGATGGTGCAATCACAGAACTGTTGCTCTTTGCAGAGAGTATAGAGCTGCTGCAGCAGCTGCCTGCTGTAACCAGGAAGCTCCATGGTACCAGGACAGGGTCTACTGACCTCCTCCTGCCATGGTCTTCACAAAACCCTGCTAGTGAGAAAAACAATGATGCTGTTAGCACTTTGCTGAGAGAGAAGCCAGACAGAAAGAGAGGAAGCAAAAATTACTTTTCAGTTTACACTTCCCAATAGTTCCCCTACACTGCACTTCAGTGCTTACAGCAAGAGGCCCATAGACTGAACTTGCAGTTCCCAAATTAAGCAACTTACCCTGCTAGAGCTAGTTTAGATACTGTTCAAATAGAAATACTTCAGAAAGAGCTTGGGAGTGAATACTGAGCCCCAGGTGGCATAAAAAGGGAGAAGAGACTCCCTGATGTGCTGATGTACCATAGAGCTCAAGGAGGTGCAAGTACTCTTCAGATCAGGCACTGCGGTGCCAGGCTTTGTCTGCATCCAGAAGCTGGACCTGGTTTCTGAAAGGGCAGGTTGGGGAGCCGTGCAGGAAGACCTGTTCAGATCATCTACCAAACACAGGAGAATCTGAGGTGTTAGTTTTGACCTGCAAAGCACTAAGTGGTTTGGGACCAGTTAATTTTCTCCCCACATCACTGCTGAGATCAGCAGGAGTATGTGAGCATTAGAGATGGAGATCTGCTTTCAGCCCAGAGCCTTCAGCACCTCCCTTCTCAGCACACCACAGTCCTAACTCTTTGATTTACAAGTCTTTTACCCTAAATAGGACAATAGGTAACGGGTTCAAACTTAAACAGGGGAAATTTAGATTGGATATGAGGAAGAACTTCTTTCCTGTGCGGGTGGTGAGGCACTGGAATGGGTTGCCCAGGGAAGCTGTGAATGCTCCATCTCGCTGGCGGTGTTCAAGGCCAGGTTGGACAGAGCCTTGGGTGCCATGGTTTAGTGGGAGGTGTCCCTGCCCATGGCAGGGGGGTTGGAACTGGATGAGCTTAAGGTCCTTTCCAACCCGAACTGTTCCATGATTCCATGATTCTTATGAAGCCCGCAGCCCTAATCCCATCTATCAGAGCCTCCCTTTTACTTCCCCCATATCACTGCAGGAGGGACAAGAGACAGGACATCTGCCAACAGAATTTTATCAGTGGGATATCCGGAGTTTTTATCTCCGACAGGATAAAGCTGTTTCTGCCTTGCTGACACTCTAGGCTGCCTAACACTGGTGCTGGCAATGATGCTGAAACAAAACAGCATGAGTGCTGGAGGAACAGCACCGGGATGGACATGATTTACATGACCTTCAGCTGTTTAACATCTCTGCACTCAGCTTCCTACTGTCTTGTAGAGAACAGGAGTAATGTTGCCTATCATCAGGGCATGAGGTGTGATGATGCTCAATACACCATCCTAAGTGCTGCCTCACACAAAAGCAGGCTCAGAGCTACTCCCAGCTTCCACTGAACTGCAAGTTGCAAGTGGACACTGGGCACAGGTTGAGCTGGTGTCTTGCAAGGTGCCAACCCCTCTGGAGCCCAGAGGCTGTGGGAAGCAGGACCTCCTGCCCAAAGCCACAGACATCTGAGCTGGTGGATAACATCCATGCATGACAGCGCTCCTGATCAGCCAAGAGCTCCCCCGTGCTTTAAAGATGAAGTACCATAACTTGCTTTTCAACCATCAGGGTAAGATCATCGATGGTTTTGGCATAACCTCAAAGCAGAGGTGTCATGCTCCCCATCTGAATACCTTTGAAGTAAGAGCACTGGGTAGCTGGGGCCTTTTCTGGAAGGCAGGGAACCTACCTGTCCTTGACACCCCACCCTCCCGCTTCCCAGGAGCCAGAGCTTCTCTGGGCACATTGCTAACCAAAGGCTCTCTGGTCTGAAGCTCATCTCAGCTGCTTTGCAAGTACCAGATCCAGCCCCTCACCCATGCACAGGGCCAGCCACCTGCACTTCCAGCTCATAAACCACACAGGCCCTGCGGTCCTCCCCCACCATTGTAAATCATGGGTAACCAAGCTGCCATCAGTGGAGTTGCTGCTGGTCGTGGGAGAAGAAACAGATCCGTTTCTTTTGCTAGGCTCAATGTAATAGCAGTTTTAGTCCACCCACTCCTTCTCTGGAGCTGAAGGACTTTCAGTATCTAAGAAGAAAGAGAATCTGCTGGTTAAATAATAATAGCTGTGGCTCTTCCTACAAAAGGACAAGCAGGAAACATCAGTGTCCTGGAAGAGATGTCTGCTTACTTCGCCATGAATAACCTTCTATATAAAACCCATCACTTCCACCATAGCAAGCTGGAAGAGGCTGCAGTGTCTGCTCTCTCTATTCCTGGCAAGAATATAGAAGACATATTTGCCCATGACAGCGAATATAGAAGACATATTTGCCCATGACAGCTCGAAACTGGAAAGCTCTAAGCGGCCTAACAGCACATTCCCTCCTTTATTATAGCAACTCAGAGCACTATAAAATGCAATGAGATCAGACAGACTTGTTTAAATACATTTTACTTCTTTAATTATAGGGACCCAAAGACCCAGTACTGCCAAAGAGAACAGATGTTTTTAACGAGGGCCAAGACCCTCCTCAAGGCAATTACCCCCTACTTAGAACATGCTTGAGGCTTTTCTGTAAAGCTTATGGCCAGGAGCAACCACCACCAACAGCCTGACTTCTCCTTCACAGCCTCCTACATCTCTGGACACAGTAGCCTGGGCTTGGCTAAAGCTGCTCTTCCAGCATGGTCATGGTAAGAACTTTAAGTTTTTAGGTGGAGGACCCATACTTATTCTGCTAAATTACGTGCCTCGTTTCTTACCCAAATTTGTCTGGCTTCATCGCCCAGCCACCTTCGAGACAGCTTTCAGGAGATCTGGCTGGGAGACTGGGCTGAACTAGGAATCTCTCTGAGAGCAGGTAACTAACACCTCAGCAGGGATGAGCGCTTGCATGATGAGCTATCTGCCTCTGCCAGCACCACGGGTCACTTGTCAGCCTAAAGCTGCTTCTCAGCATCCTCTTTGCAGCCAGGCTCACTGGGAAGTTCTTACAGATTTTAAACTTCAGGTAAAGCATTGTTTAAGCTGCTTCTGGGGCTGCTGACACCAGAGCCACACCAGCACTGCCCTCTTCTGCAATACTGGCTCACTAGAGTCAGAAAGGGGGACAACGGAGATGAGATATTTGCTCATCTCAGCTGTATGACAAACGGGCTTCGCAAAATGAACCTTTTTAGGAACAGTGGGGGACATCCTAAGCCTTGTTCCACCAGCTTCCCAGGGAGAACACCAAGGTGGCTTAGGAATTTTCATTCCACCCATTTCCAGTGAGATTGTGAATCAGTTCGAGCCAAATTTTCAGAAGTGCCTAAAATCCTTAAGGCTCTACTCGACCCACACATTGATAAAGGCTCTCCTGTCATCCTTAAACAGAAGTTATCATCTGTGACTGCTCTCAGGACACCCACTTCAGCAAAGAAAATCCTTCTTCTGATCCCCCGAGGTAGAGGAGGTCCAGAATAGGTCTGCAGCAAACACTAGCCTCTGCTGTCCCATTTCAGCTTCCTTTCCCTAGATGTTTCCACCCTCACATACCTCCGGAGTCTGAGGGGATCATGTCTTTTTCTTTAAGCTACATTAAAACAGGAAAAGGATATGGTGATAGCACCAACACTTCTCCATAGCGGAGGGAACAGGAATACATAGTTCAACCTACAGAACTGAAATGGAGTTTCCAAATTAAATTACTTCTCTTTATTATTCATACAATTACTCCAGTCTAGATCCAACAGATTCCAAAGCCATCCATGTCACTAGGTTCCTCAGAAGATAATGTAAGTACTTAAACAATTAGACACAGCAGAGATGGGTGCTCCACAGGTGCACAATGAGACCACCCCTCCCTGCAGTTGTGAGGCTACCACAGCACCCTCACACTATCAGAAAGCCCATCACAAAGCACAGAAAGAATTTTAATGCCACCACCTTGGCAAAAGGATTCTATGTGTCCCCCACTGGCACAATTAAGGGCTTTTACAAGGTGCTGGTCAACACACCTGCTGGAGTTAGTATAATAATGAGCCCAGCGCTCCTTGCTTCATTGATCAGCAGCATCTCAGTGGCCAGCGGAGCCCGAGATTCTTCCTTGGGATGCACATGGAGCAGGCTCATTTTAGCTTAAAAAAATAATTAATAAAACCCCCAAATCAACCAGTATGGCTGCACTGGCAAGGAATTAAGCAAGACCGGCACAGAGCTTTTCAAGGCAACAAACCCACAGCCTTGTGCTCCCTCTTGCTGCCAGCACAGAGCAGTGCGCTGCCATGCACCGATGGATACAACCTGCATACCCAGTGCAAAGCAGAAGCGATTCCTATGCGAGCTAAAGTAAGCAGGCAGGGAAAAAAAAGTAATAAAGTAAATAAAGGACAGAAAGAGAAAAGAAAAATAGAAAAATTCAACTTCTCTGCCTTAAGTAAATGCCACTTCTGTTAGAGCTGATGGGAGCATCTCACAGGAGCAGCCCTCCCGGGCACTGCACTCACAGCTTTCTAACCAAGGGAGCGAAAATCATAGAATCACAGACTGCTTTGGGTTAAAGGGACCTTAAAGCTCATCCAGTTCCAACCCCTGCCACAGGCAGGGACACCTTCCATGGAGCAGTTGCTCCAAGCCCCTGTGTCCAACCTGGCCTTGAGC
>JAOEHY010038336.1:0-18040 GCA_025447955.1 Psilopsiagon aurifrons
GGCAGGGGAGCTTGATTTTACACAAATGATATAAGTAATACATTTTAAATATATTAAACATATCTAAAACTGGGAGAAAACATCTGTGCTTGCCTTGCCTCCTATTTAATCATGAAAGTTTTTGCAGGAGTATTTTTCTCCAGATTTACTTTCAGTTAAGGTCAAGACTCAGGCCTACGTTTTCAAGAAGTCCATATGCTTTTGTTTTGCCCTAGGAAGTCTAGAAACTCAACTTTTCTCCTCTGAAGTCCTTGCAAAGATCTTAGATTATACTGTGTCTGCAAAAATCATATTTTTTTTATTCATTTTAGTTCATACAGAATTATGTTAAAATATAGTTGAAGCTCTTATATTGCACTCAAATTCCTGTGTAATTGGATGCACAATTGAGCTTTTCAGGAAGGTAAGTTTTCCTGAAAACTAAGGCAAAAAAAAATTGAATTATAGTTTTATATTTTATTTGAAGACTGTATATAAATAACATATTCAATAGGTTAAAAAATACACTGTATAGGAGACAGATAAATTTTATGTATTGTCAGGTATTTCACTGTACAATTTAACTTGCAAATTTGTGTTGTTGTATATATTTCATTTGTTTAATAGCATTTATACACTGTAGATTATTGCTGTGTTGGCAGCTTTGAAACTTTGTAATACTTCTATTAATTTGCTAGGTATTAAAAAAATATTAGGTATTCCCAAGATAAAATGTACTTCATTTGGATAAACAAGAATTTCCTAGTATAAGAGAAAAAGTAAAAGGAAAGTTATGAGATTTTTTTTATCTTCAGAGGTTGTGCCTTTAAGATAGTGTAGAATAAACTTGAATCCATTACTTCACTTCCTCACTCTACTACTGCTTTAAAGTTTTTACTGCTTTGTCTTCCATATTTTATATATCATTGTCCTACTCCATTTTATTTTTGTAAGATCATTACCATTCAAAACTTACTTATATGTCTACAAAATCTCTTCCTGAAACACTTCTGGTGCATAAATTTTATAGACTTAAAGATGTAAAAATCAATGAAATGCAGGAGACAAAAGAAAGGTAGGAAATGGCGTCTATCTGATAGTTTTCTTTCCTTTTAATCACCTTATTTTCAAAAACTCAAAGACACAAGCTCAGAGAGCCTTTGTTTATACCTGAGGAAGTCTAAAATCTCTGAGTATAAGAAAGTCCAACTGACGGATCATTTTTTTTATACACAATTCTTAATTCTGGAAATAATTATACTGCCTGCTTTCTATAAAAAAGTGGCCAAAAATCTGGTGTGTTCAAGTATATTAGGGGAACACATTTAACACCTTTTTTTACATGACACATTTTAACATAAAAAAGTTATTACACAGGCAGTGGAATCAGGGACAGCCCAAGAAGAATACAGGGAGCCTCTCCAGATGTGTAGGGCTGTGATCAAGAAAGCTAAGATACAGTTGGAGTTGAATTTATAAGGGATGCAAAGAAAAAAAAGACCATGTTGTGAGTATGTTGGCCCCAAAAGAAAGCTCAAAAAAGTGTGCCACATAAGACAGAAGAGCTGGTGATAAACAACATGGAGCCAACATTTTTTTGGTGCTCAATTGTTTTTTTTACCACAATTTTCTCTCTTCCCACATCTCTCCAGTTCATGAAGCTCAATGGGGAATGAAGACCCTCCCATCATAAAAGAAAGTCAGGTTTGAGACCACTTGAGGAACCTGAATGTACATAAAACCATAGGACTCCATGAGGGATATCCCAGGGTGCTGACAGAACTCACAGGCAAAGTCTAAGCTGCTCTCCATCATATCTGCAAAATTGTGGCAGTCAGGCATGAGTCCCCAGTGACTCCAAAAAAGGAAAATTCACACTCATATTTTAAAACAGTAGAAGAAGGACCTTGGAAATTAAAGACCAATCAGCCTCTCCTCTATTCCTGGTAAGATCAAGGAGCAGATCCTCCTGGATCTATGCTGAGACGTAGTTAAGGCACGAAGGTGATTAGAGAAAGTCACTGTGTTTCATAAGGGGAAAATCATGCCTGACAAATCTAGTAACCTGTGATGGACTGACTGTTTCAATGGACAAGATAAAAGCTACAGATATCAACTACCTTGACTTCTGTAAGGCCTTTAACATTGTCCCCCACAGCATACTTGTCACTAAATTGGAGATACATGGTTTTGAAATATGATGTATTTGGTATATGTTTTAGACTGTTAGATGGATAAGGAACTGGGTGTATGGCTACATCCAAAGAGTTACAGTCAAGACCTCAGTGTCCAAGAGGAAACTAGCAATGAGTGGTACTGCTCAAGAGTCCATACTGGGACCAGAACTATTTGTCATCTCATCGTGGTTTAAGCCTAGCTGTAATTCAGAACCAGCTGCTCTCTCACTCCTGTTTCTTCCTTCCCACTCCCAGAGGGATGGGTAGGACACTTGAGAGAATATAACTCTCAGTGGTTGAGATAAGAACAATCCAGTAACTAAGGTGTAACATAAATCACTGCTGCCACCACCAGTAATAATAATGATAATGGAAATAACAAGGGAAGAAAATACAGCCACCCACCACCCACCAAACGATACCCAGTCTGACCCAAGCGGTGATGTAACCCTTCCTGGTAACTGCCCCCAGTTTACATACTGGGCATGATGTGCTGTGGTATGGAATACGCCCTTGTCTAGTTTGGGTCAGGTGTCCTGTCTCTGCTTCCTCCTGGCCTTCTCTTCTCCTTGGCAGAGCATGAGACTCAGAAAGTCCTTGGTCAGAGTAAACGTTACTGAGCAGCAGTAAAACCATCGGTGTTATCAACGCTGTTCCCAGCCTGAAAGTCAAAAACACAGCACTGCCCCAGCTACTAAGAAAGAATAAAAAAATAACTGCTACTGCTGAACTCTGGACACATCTTCGTAAGTGATGTAGACAGCAAGATTGAGTCCACCCTCAGCAAGTTTGCTGATGACACCAAACTATACGGTGCAGTTGATTCACAAGAGGGATGGCATTTCAACCAGAAGGACTGTGATATGTTCAAGGTGTGGCTTTGTGTGAACTTCAAAAAGTTCAACAAGGTCAAGTAGAAGGTCTTGCACCTAGGTGGCACAACCCCCAATATCAATATGGACTGGGAGATGAATGTATTGAGAATAGCCCTGCAGAAATGGATGTGGTGATTATGGTGGATGGAAAACTGGACCTGAGCCACCAATGTGCACATACAGTCCAGAAATCCAGTCATATCTTTGGCTGCATCAAAAGAAGCATGGCCAGCAGGGCAAGGGAAGGCATTCTCCTCCTTTACTCTGTTCTCATGATATCTTACTTGGAGAGCTGCATCCAGTTATGGGGCACCCAACACAACAAAACATGGACCTGCTAGAGAGGGTCCAGAGGAAGACCACAAAAATTCTAACAGGGATGCAACACCTGTCCAGTAGAGAAAGGCTGATAAAGTTCAAGTTATTCAGTCTGGAAAAAAGGAGGTTTCAGGGAGATATTACCGTACCCTTTCAATACAAAAAGGGGGCTTATAAGAAAGATGGAGGGTAACTTTTTACCAGGGCCTGTAGAGACAGGAGAAAATGCATTGGTTTTAAACTGTAAAAGGTAAATTTAATTGGACACAAGGAAGGCATTTTTCATTATAGGGGTAGTGAGGCACTGGAACAGGTTGTCTGTGAACATGAAGATGCCCCATCTCTGGGAGTGTTCAAGGTCAGGTTGGATGGGTCTTTGAGAAACCTGGTGTAGTGAAAAATGTCCTGCCCATTGCAAAAACTTTGGAATAGCTTATTTTTTTGAAGTCCTTCCTGACCCAAAGCACTCTACAATTCTACATAACCATCAATTTTATATGTTCTTGGACATCCCAGATCTAGAGATTTCTGATGTTTTAGAATGCAATCAGTATTCGTGGAAACAGGCTTAAATGACTTCTGTGACAAAGGCAGACACAACTACGTTGCTGTTAGCTAATAGAATCATAGAATCATAGAATGGTTTATGTTGGAAAAGACCTTAAGATCACCTAGTTTGAACCCTCCTGCCATGGGCACGGACTCCTCACAAAAAACAAAACAAAAAAACCCACAAAAAACAAAAAAAAAAAAAAAAAGAAAAAAGGCATGGTGGAACTTAGTCTTTCTAGATGTCACAATTAATCATATATATGTTACATGTATTTTACTGTTTATACATAAAACATTTTCTTGTTGTCTAGTTCTGCTTTTCAAATATAGAAAAGAATAATATGGATCTGAAAAAGCAGTCCTTATTAATGTGGTGAATTTTCTGACAATAACGCTGGCACTTTGAAACAAAAATTTATTCAACAAAAGAAAAAAAAGATTCTAAGCTCAAAAATGTTAACTGAGGCACTGATTTTGAACAGGACAGATGGATGATATTTTCTGGCTTTTAAACCTGAAATTTAAGTAGGAAAGAAAACCTCCTCACTTTGGAGAGGATGAAATCTCAGCTTGAAGAAAATTACAGTAGCAAATCTTGCATTTTAAGTCCGGCATCATTTCAGGTTTCTTTAATTTTCATCTTATGCAAGTATGGCTACACTGAGGGAAAGACACTCAGACTGAAAAAAAAAAAAAACCTCAAGTCTAAGAACTTAACTGCTTCAAGGTGGAAAATTTTACAAGATGCACTACTTTCTGCTTAGTGTCAGAAGTATGCCTACTTTGTAAGTTTCCTACATATTTATAATACATTTCAGGTATAATAAAATTATATGTAGTTGTCAACAAATAAGTATTGTAATTTCCACTTTAAAAAAACAGTTTAAAAAAAAAAAAAAACATGGTATAAAAAGTATTTAGTTACATATACGTCTGTATTTAGCATTTCTAAAACCTGCTAGAATCTATTCAAAATATGTTTGTAACAGTGTTAATTTAATCCTATTAGTGACTCAGTTCATGAAGTTTTCTGCCCACTTTGTTATTATGCTGGTCCATCTTTTAAGGAGGGAATTTATCATACAGATATTCATATTTATTTGTTTATATGTAGAATCATAGAATTATGAACAGTTAGGGTTGGAAAGGACCTTACGATCATCAGGTTCCAGCCCCCCTGCCATGGGCAGGGACACCTCCTACTAAACCATGTCACCCAAGGCTATGTCCAGCCTGGCCTTGAATACCGCCATTGATGCAGCATTCACAACTGCCCTGGGCAACCCATTCCAGTGCCTCACCACCCTTACAGTAAAGAATTTCTTCCTCATATCCAATCTACTTCCCCTGTTTAAGTTTCAACCCATTACCCCTTGTCCTCTCCCTACAGTCCCTAATGAAGAGTCGATCCCCAGCATCCCTATAGCTCCCCTTCAGACACTGGAAGGCTGCTATGAAGTCTCCACACAACCTTCTCTTCTCCAGGCTGAAAGTAGTTCTCCAGGCTGAAAGTACATGTCATCTACATTGTCATGTAGTTGACAATATTCTTGTCAGAAGTGGTTTCACAGCCTATTCTGGCAACGCATATTCACAATCAGTCAAGATGAATTACAAGATAAAACTGCATATTATATAACTGCAAATAAAGTTGCTCTAGTCTTTCTAGCTGTAGTTTCTTCTAGTGAAAGCTAAATAGGTAGTTAGAAAATGAATTCTGCATCACATGAAATGAATGATCTGTTACAAAAAGACTGATGGCTATTGATGTTGAACCCTGATATAAATGCAGGCCACAAAAACATCACCTGAATCAGTTGCAAGAAAAGAAAGGCCAGTAGCTCCCATAGTGTTCTTGGAAGTTAAACAGGAAAAGTAAAAAAAGTTTATGCATGAACTCTTTTCCTTACCAAATTTGGCAAGTGAACATGTGCTAACTCTAAAATAGAAATTAAGTGCTTGAATGTGTCTTAACTAGTGATAATGGCAATCAAGTATTTCGCATTTGCATGGCAAAGTTTTGGTGGCAGGGGGTGCTAAAGCGGTGGCTTCTGTGAGAAAGTAATAGAAGCTTACACCATGTACAACAGAGCCAATGCCAGTCGCTTTGAGAAGGCTTGCCACTGGCCAAGGTTGAGCCCATCAGGGATAATAGTATTACCTTTGTGATAATACACTCATGAAGGGGAAAAAGCCTTCACAGCTGCAACTGGAGAGAGAAGGGAAAATATGTGAAATGAAACACCTCTGTAGAAACCCAGGTCAGTGCAGAAGGTTGGAGAAAGCTCACAGGAGCAGAGGTTCCCCTGCAGCCTGTGGTGCAGTCCATGGTGAGGCAGCTGCACCCCTGCAGCCCATGGACGTCCATGATGGAGCAGATTCCACCTGCAGCCCATGGAGGACCCAATGCCAGAGCAGATGGTTGCCCAAACAAGGCCATGACCCCCTGGGAAGCCTGCGGTGGAGCAGGCTCCTGGCAGGACCTGTGGCCCCATGGCCCTGTGGAGTGGGTTTGCTGCAGGATTTGTGACCCTGTGGGGGGACTCACACTGGAGCAGCCTGTTCCTGAAGGGCTGCATCCATGAAAGTGACACATGTTGGATCAGCCTGTTCCTGAAGGAATGTATGCGTGGAAGGGGCACACGCTGGAGTGTTTGTGAAGAACTGCAGTCCATGGAAAGGACCTATTTTGGAAGTTTGTGGAGTGCTGCCTCCTGGGGGAGACACCCCAATCTCAGGCAGGGGAGCAGCGTGAGATCTCCCCATGAGGAGGAAGGAGTGTCAGTGACAACATGCAATGAGCTGACCAGAGCTCCCAGTTCCCCTTCACCTGTGGGTGGTGGTGTGTGTTTAAGATCTGGTTTTATTTCTCATTATCCTAGCCTGACTTGATTGGTTATAAATCAGTTTACCTAATTTGAGTCTGTTTTTCCCATGACAGTGCTTAGCGACTGATCTTCCTCTCCTTATCTTGGCCCAGGAGCCTTGCATTATATTTTATCTACTCTGTCAAGTTGATGAGGGGGACGCTCAGGCACTATAAAGCATCTTTGGTGAACACCTGGTATCCAGCCAGAGTCAGCCCACCATGTTAGGTTTGTGTCTTCAGTATGGAAAAGAATGCGTAATGCTACAGCTTCATGGGAAAATCAAGAAAGTAAGCTTGCTATATGATAGGTAATACAGTGATCAAAGGACAGACTTAATCTATGATGCTTACTGAATAAATTAGTGATCACAACTGATTGAGCCCCATGTTCAACTGAATCTTAAGTCAAAATGCGTAATACCTTACTGTGAATTTAAGAAAATGTGCATAGTATTTTTATGAAAATTAACCACAGCATACTTTTTGAGACTGTTAATGAAGTAGGTGTTCATTCTTCCATGATTGAGATGAACTGCAGACAAAGGATTTCTGTATTTGAACTTTCTTGTATTTTCTCCCTACATGAGACAAAACTGAAGTAGATGTTCACCGTAGCATGATACTTCACAATTTTGCTTTTGATCCTTTTCCACCTGCTGCTAGATATATCTCACAACTACTGGACAGGAACACTTGATATCACAGACAGCAGATTCAATTTCAAGAACGTTGTTACAACAGCAATGGTGTGCAGGACAGCAAATGAGAATAGTAAATGCAGTTGCTAAACGTTTTCTCTTCTTCAAGAGAAAATTTGCTATTTCTCTTACCAAATTAGGCACATGTCTGCCCCATTATTCATAATATAAATACTATGCCTGTTATTTTAACTTGGGTCTATGCAATCTATGAAAATTTTAAAGGACATTCTTACGTTTAATCTAGTGTCATAAGTGAGCCATAGGTATGAGCCAAACCATTAAGCTGCAGCTCCTGAAACTTATGACCCAGAAAGGAGATCAGCTGTGTGCTAAGGAACATTGTTACAGTGCTTAAGAGAACATGGATTCTATAGCTACAGCGCTCCAAAGTCAGAATTTTCTTGCTGAGAAAACAGAACAGTGATTTCTCTTATTATTTTCATTAACTGGAAAGGCACAGTATGCAGAAGGAAAGACAGTTCATATGATGGAGAGAGAAAAAAATTTGTGTACCACACCTAACAGTGGAAACCCAAAAATGAATCTAATACTATTTTACTATTAGGCTGAGTCATGGGACTGTACTTTGGTGACTTTAAATGTCATTCAGTAGAAGATGACCCTTAGAGGAATCTGTGCATGGCAGTGAGAGAGAAAACACCAGTGTAAATTTTTAATTTTGAGTTAATCACAAGGGTTCGTAGGCAGGACAGGGAAAAAATGCAGAGGGCATTCTTTATTACTGAAGAGAAGAATCAGCTGAGATAAGTCAGGAGTTCACACTGAGGGCAAAAAAAAAAAAATATTATGAACTCAGAAATAGGTTAAATAGAAATGCATTAGAAACTTAAGCCACCAGCTCATAATTTCTGGGAGACAAGGCAGAATGGTTAAACGAACTAGAGAAAAAAAGGCAAAACTGCTTATCATGAAGAGGAGCTTGCATATCTTTCTTAGAGGAAATATCGGATGTTGTGGCAGAGACTGCAAAGGGGTTCTGGAATGGAAGGCAAAGCAGGAAATAAGATATCAGAGGTGGGAATGATTACCGCAGAAATGGTTACCACAGAAATGATCACTCAAGATTCCAGAAAGAGATGTAGGAAGGAGAAGACAAACAGCAAGGTGGTACCTTACGCAATTAACTTGAAAAAAGATGGCAGCAAAAGCAGCATCTCCAAGAATGAAAAGCTCACTGAATATTTACTGTTGTAATAGGTGCACACAGAAATTGATAAATTTTTGGAGCCTAGGACAAGCGCAGAGTAGAAGGAAAGAAGGAAGAGGTGAGAATAGTCAATAAACGAGGATTTAATCAGAGAGTCATTGAGATGGGACAAAAGTGAGACATTTCTGGGGAGAAGCAGTATAACTTCCAGTGTGTAGAACACCTTCCTGGAAGACCTCTTAATTTCTTCTATTCGTGCAAAAAAGAACATTGAAAAATTAACTTGCTGACTTGCAGGTTTGTGGAGCAACTTAATTACCCCATTTACTAACTGAACAATGTGAAAAGTTTGATTGTGAAAGCTCAGACCAGACCTGTATAAAGCAATTTCCATTTTTATTGATTTGTGTTTAATGTGAGATATCAAGAAACTCTTCCAACAGAAGGTTTAGTTTCTCTAATATTTGTATGTCACACAGCAATTTAATGTTGTATACAAAGTTAAGGATGACAAGGGTACTTATATTAATATCATATTAATCATTAATACATGATATCATAATAGTAGACCACAAAACTGTAAGATATCCCCCAGTATACCTAATTCAAAGCTAATGTAAGAAATTATATCACATGTTAACCCTGAATTAATTAGTACATGTAACATACTTTAAAGTCAAAATTGAATGGTTCATATTATTTTTTACGAATGCATTGTTTTTCTTATAGTGCTGTAAAATAATTACGAACTTCAGATACCTTTCAACCAAAATCACAAATCCAAATTACACTGGATGTCAAACTTCTGTGTCAGAAAAAAAGATGCAACAGATTAAACACAAAGGCATTTTCACCTATTTATATTAACCATCAACAGAACTTCCCATCATAACCTGCCTATTCTTTGCTCTGTGACTTGAGTACACTTAATAAAAACTTGTCCCGTGTTGAATCAGGTGAATTCGAGTCCTGATGCTTCATAGCCATTATTCACTATCCTATTTTATCTTTCTCCGTACAGATTCAGATTATTCTTTACAGTCTTAGCTTTTGACCTTCACTGCATTTCTCAAACATGCTCAAACAAAACTGAGCTTTGGCATTTCTATACTCAATCTAATAATCTGGTCCCAGAGATCCAACTCCATGTTCATGATAAGTTGTAAGTTTGAGCGATGCACAAATTCTCATCAAAGACAAAGTTTACCATCCTCTGAAATAGTCCCATTAAAAGTTAGTATAATACTGTTGAGTTATCATGATTTAATTATGTTGAAAAATTTTAAGAATGGTAACTGTGACATTTGAGGTTTATGAAGCATATTATTTACCCTTTGTGGTTTTATAACTTCTGAGGACAAATAATTGTTCATCAGTGGTGGTTTTCTTTGGTAACTGTGCAATCATTGCTTTTAGGTGGATTCCAAATTTTAGAACTTAATGTCCTGTTAAGTCCCACTAATCATTATACTTTACAGTATATTAGGTATTAAATACTGTTTTCAAATAAATTACTTTTGACTCAGAAAAAATACTAATTAAATAAGGGTTGGTGGGGTTTTTCTACAGTAAGATGGAGTTTACAGTCATAAAACTGTGATATTGGACATTTATAAGAAGATGAAGAAAAGTTAATGAAAAAGAAAAAAGTGCAGCCTAGAGATAGTGAAGCATAGTTTTGCCAGGAATTCTTATTATAAATTATTACCACTTTTACAGTTTTGTCGTTCTTCAGGAAAAAAAAAAAAATAAAAATCACCAAGTAAAACATTAAAGAAACTAAGAACTTTGTATGCTAAGAGATGAATTCCCTCTAGAATAAAGACCACAAGTTAAGCAGACAGGCTCAGTGCCAAGAAGTGAAATATTAAAATTCAGACTCCTTTATGTTGATTTGACTCTCTTGCCCAAACCTTGTAGCACAGCTACAGAGACTGCCCTCAAAGAAATGTCACTCTTACATATAAGAACACCATTAAATATATCTTATTCAGTTGAATCACAAAAATAGATGTGTTTGCACATAGGAAAATTTTTTTTCTTTGCTTGTCTTTTCAGCATCAAACACTGAAACAATTTTAATTGGTTTTAAGACTCAAGGGTAAGGAAGAAAGTGTTGGATAAGCTAGAGAGAAGTACAATTTTATCAACATCTTTTGAAAATAATAATTAAAAAAAAAGCCCTTTGTATCAGAAAGTATTAGTTTGAATATTCAGTTTTCTTGCTAAACTCTAAAAATAATTCTGCAAAAGAAAATTTAAATTTCATTGTCCTTAAAAAGATATTAGTTTTATAGAGTTGAGGTTTAGGAATGAATGTATTAGATAAATCTTTCATATAATCCCTTTCCTGTATCACTTCATCTATCAAGTCTTTTCAAAGAAACTGAACATCCTGACATATACAACATTTGATCAATGGCTTTGTGACAGAGCTATAAATATCTGCATAATGAGAGGGAGAAGGAAGAGACTATTTGCAGAAACCAGGGATTATGGCACATCTGCCATCACCTACAATGTCAGCATTCATACAGTAAAGTGGATGATGACAAAGAACGCACACCTGAGGGGAATACATTACTTGAAGCCAACATAAGTGGTGTAAATGCTTCATTACCATGGAAATGGTGCACAGTACATGACAACAGAGAAAGTAGGTTTGAGACAGGTCATTTTAATTTTTATTGATAATATGATCACAGGTGTGCTTGTAATAATTTCACCACTTTAGATTTCTCATCAACTGTCACTAATAATTTCATATGACAAGCACAGTGGCCTTGTGATATTACAAATACAACCGAGATTTGCTTACAATGCCTGCTGACTGCCAAGCAACTCTATTGTCAGGGCACAACTCCACAAAGTCTATTTGTTTAGTAAACTAGAGGTCACTCAACCTCTCCATCATACCCATTGCATTTGCATTTTTTTGCAAAGTATGGCTGATGTAATCAAGGCAGGCAAAAGTTTTGACAGTATACTTGCAAAGAAACAATGCCTTCTGGATGAAGATGTGATCGAAAAGAAACAGGACAAGATTCATATGTATGAAAGATATAGGATTAAAAAGCTCAGATAATTTAGGGATATATCATTAAACTGAAAACTGGGACAGTCCTACTCCATAAGGCTTACTGGCCTCCAAAATTGCTGTACTTCAAGTTTCATGAAATCTCAATTAAATCTGTTGTACTGCATGTTGAGGTTTAGCTCTAACACTGCAATGTCTGAAGCGTAGTTGGTGCCAAGTGTGTATGATTTGGGAAGAAGTAGTCACAACAGTAAATAAATACTGTATTGTAAGAACACAAGAAAAAAATACTGGAATTGCAAAAGCAGTGCATACTCAGTTTCAAATCATATTTAGATAATGAATAATGCATATATACTCATAATGCTTTTAATCAGAAACTTCACATCTCCTTTCTTTGCCTTGTAAACTTAGATAAGTTCTAGAATGAGTTCAACAAAAAACAAGTAGAATGAAAGTGTTATAGTGTTATAATTTTTTTTTCCCTGAAATTCATGTTAGCATTAAGATATATATGGAGTTTTTGAAAACATGCTATGGGCAATGTTAAAATGTGAATTTTGTTTTGAGTTGAATGATAAGATCTATCAAACAAGCTATTCTACCATAACCTATATATTAAAATTCAGACCTCACAGAGTATTAAATTGCTCAGTTTAAGGTATATTTCCTGTATTAAATTTTGGACCTTCGTAATTAACTTCAAAAAGACTGAAAAGCACTAATTTGACAAGAATAATATTGCACTACTAATCCATATAATGTTTTTTGCATTAATAGATTTTTTTTTTTCAACTAAAAATGGAATGAAAATATTTTAAATCAGTTTTGAAAGAAAAAAGGGAAAGCATGTGAAGGTAAGGGACTAATTTGGGGAACTTATCCAACTTTATCTGGTCTATGTTAATTAGTAATTATTCAACAAATAACCATACAAAAACCACAATTAAAATTTCATTTTCTTCATAAAATAATGCCTTTTTGCAAATCTTTAGAGGTTAAGAACCTGGCTTAACGTGCAAACCTGGCTTAACGTGCAGAAATGAATTTGACTTTTACAAGGGACTGACATACTAAAATTTACTGTTTCAGCATGTGAATTACAAGGAAAATTGCAAAAGAGCTCATCAAAGCCACTAAAGACTTTTTAATATGATATGTAGGTCTTTTATGTGACTGAGAATTAGAATAAAATAACTAATATCCTATTGCATGGTAATAACTACAATGTTGTTTACCTTGGCAATGTCACACTGGTGCCACCATTAACCAGGAGTAAATTGTATCTTCTAGATACGCTTTTTTCCAGTAGAAAGTGCTTTGACATATTATTAGCAATATATGAGTTCATCTCTGCTTTCCTTAATTCCCTTTATTGCTTTATTTCATTTGCTTTGTAAATGCTTTTTGTTGGAAATACGTCATCTCCATGATAACATAGTATGAATCTGATAATTAAATGTAACTATCAGTGTAGTAATTTAAGAAATCAAAAAAAGATCAGCATTTTAGTAGTTACAACTATCCTTAGGTAACAGATGTTATGACATCTGAGATAACATGCTAGCATTATTTTTCTTTTCTTAAAATATTTTACTTTAAGGTGACAGCTATAAAAATGGGAGCAGCAGGATTTAAACAGTTCTATTTCAGAATATTAAAATATTTTTGATGTGCTGAAAATTACGTCCCATGAGAGAAGGATGAACAGAAGGTATCTGTTCTCTTCTGCTCCCTATTTGCTCAGCACAGGTGTCAACCAAAGTAACAACACAGCAAACAGCAGGGATAAAATCTTGGCTTCCCTAAAGTAAATGGGAAAAAACCCTGACTTTAACGGGTCAGGGTTTCTCTAAAACTGCTTTTAAAATCACAGTTGCTGGAGTGTGAGACACTGCTGAGGATTCTTGCGCTCTGGTGTGAGATGAAAGCAGATTGGGTGTACATGGTAGTCAGAGCAGAACACTGAACACTGCCGCTTCATGGCAAAGTTAATATGCTGTACAGCGCAGAGCTCTTTGAACCAAAACCAATGTATAATTTGCTTCTTTCATTTGACATTGTCTCATAAATAAAAGATAAGAGGATGATGAATTATAGTTTGTAAATATTAGAGACAAATGATCATTGCTGATTGCTAATAAACTACAATGAAAACTAATTCATACAAACCAAAATTTGTACTGCAGTAATAAATATCTAGGAGGCCACTGTACCTTAATAATAATTTCTTTGCTGTTTCTTTGAATATTAATTTCTATTTGCATAGCTGTTTCCTAGAAACCAATGGCAAATTATTTCTTCAACAGGTAAAACAAATCAACCTGTCAAGAAGTCACTTTTCTACCATATCTATGTTAAAAATATTTCCAATTTTCCATGATAAATCACTTTATTTGACACAGTCAAGAAACTAAAAGTTAAATATATTGTTATGAAATTTTAAAATAGGTATTACATTAACACTGAGAAACTCTGCCGTTTTCTTTCATAGTCATTGCTTTCAGAAAGCTATTTCTCTATTTTAGTAATGTAGTTCCAGTGATAATGGTGTTAGAAGTTCCATAGAATGGTATAGTTTCTGGCAGCTATGAAGGACAGATCTTCTGCAGTGAATTCTATTGTCAAAGCTGTCAAAGCAGGTTTTGCACACATATAATTAATACAGCTGATCCAAATTCTACAATAATTACAGCATTAGAATAAATAGGAACATGGCAGTGGCGGCACATCACCTAAGAATCCTCTGGCAGTACTAAGATAAGTACAATTGCTGTGAACAGCTTTGTCTAAGCATGTTAAAACAGTCTTTAAGATCTAGCTATGTAAGTAGCAAAAGATCAGCTTTCAGACTCCCTTTCGAATTCCAGACACAATAGTTGTACATTTTATGGCTAACTGGATTTGTCTGTGTCTACCAATATCTTTGATGCATCGATAGAGATAGGACACAATACATGCAAAAAATTTTTCTTTTTCTGTGCTTAAAGAAAATAATTCTAGCTGATAAAAGTCAAAGCTAGAGGGTTGCTATCTTTCTATTACATTTAAAAAAATTTACAAATCCCTGATTTTCTTCCCTTTTTCAACTCCAACAGTTCAAATTTTTCAGGACCCACCAGTCCAGTGCAATTTACAAGTGCAAAACCTCCAGAGGCTCATGTTCTGTTCTAATCATATTTGAAACTTCCTATGTTCTCTGGAGTCTACCCTTCTTTGATGGCCAGCATGAACAAGTTTAAACCACAGACTACCAGGAATACATATGATTCAGTTCAAATGCTAGTAATTTTCCATCCGTAGATTAGCCTAAAAAATTAATAAGACCCATCACAATCAAGCTTATTAGGTCTATATGCTTTTCCAAAATCTTGACTGTTACACTACAATAACAAGGAACTCCTTATTCAATCCCAACCAAGAGCGCTGCAAAAGAATGAAGGTTCATTTGACATTTATAGTAAATGCATGTCATAACAAAAAATTACCTTGTATTCTCTGGCTTACTTGCAGACCAACAGAACCTGCAATGCAAGAAAAAAAATGTCTGCGCAATTAGTCATTGGATGCATACATACACACACACACATATAAAAATGATATTCTTTTAGAACTAGTATTTGTGTTTTATGGTAGTGTAAACACTGGTATAAAAGCTACTGAGTAGCTAGTAATTCCTTCTTAGTGTCCTGAAAAACATGCAAAAATCACAGCTGCTAACAAGCCAACGTTAAACATGTATTGTCAGATTCAGTCCTAGGCTAGCAGTGGATGGTCTGTCTTTCTGAGAGCTGATGATTGTTTTAGCAGTGAATCTGCTTTGGTTTTATTGCATAATACATTTGAAAATATCACTGTGTAATCTAAATGTCTTAAGTACTTACTCCTCCAAAAAGGGTAACAACAAAGAGCCATGTTGGTGAAGACTGCATGTTTTCCTGGGATAGAGAAGCCCTAATCACAGAAAAAAAAAAAACCCACTCTGCACTGGCTCTCATATGAACACAGAAGGGAAAAATAATTGAAGATGTTAAGAAACCAGAAAAGGCTACTTCTTCTACCCCAAACACCTCAGGTTCCACTTTCATAAAAATGGGCTTATTTTAATGTTTCTTAACTTGTTTTTCATGTCAAACCATGCGTGAGTTCAATCTACGTGTAAGAAATCAACCTTTCCAAACTTCAAGCAAATACAGTTATAATAAGAATTCTATACATAGCATTCATAGAATCATAGAATAATTAGGGCTGGAAAGGACCTTAAGATCATTAGTTCCAATCCCCCCTACAGTGAGCAGGCACACCTTACTCTAAAGCATGTTGCTCAACCCTGTCCAACATGGCCTTGAACACTGCCAGAGATGGAGCATTTACCAGTTCTTTGGGCATCTGTTGCAATGCTCCCCACCCTCACAGTAAAGAACTTCCTTATTTCTAATCTAAACTTTCCCTATTTAAATTCAAGCCCATTACCCCTTGTCCTACCACTACAGTCCCTGATAAAGAGTCCTTTTCCAGCACCCTTGTAGGCCACCTTCTGATACTGGAAGGCTGCTATGAGCTCTCCATGCAGCCTTCCGCAGCCTTTTCCAGGCTGAACACCCCAAGCTATTCAATCCTTTGTATTCATATCAGTCTCTTCAAAAGGTCTATAGAACTTAATTTTCACTTTTTAATTTTGATGACATCATATGCATTAAGAACCAATAAAAAGTACTTTTCTGAGCCTGAAATAGTAGCACCCAGGATAACAACCTCTCTTTACTGATGGATATTGAGTTGGCTACAGCAAGTCACATGACTTGAAATTAGTGATCACATATTTCCTATACATGAGACTGATTATCATAATTTAAAACAACAAGATACTCAGCATCTGATTT
Organism: Psilopsiagon aurifrons; assembly: GCA_025447955.1. Lineage (NCBI taxonomy): Eukaryota > Metazoa > Chordata > Aves > Psittaciformes > Psittacidae > Psilopsiagon > Psilopsiagon aurifrons. Next base: position 16,560 of record JAOEHY010038336.1, read on the forward strand.
ATTTCCCATTACACAGCAATACAGAGGATGGCTAAAGGCTTTTAAAGATATACAATGAAATATAAAAAGCAGCAAGCAACTGTAACTGTCTTAGAAAAAATATATGACATCTATGGATAAAAGATAAAAGTGTCAGGGTCTGTCTCAATACGGCAAGTTCAACATATGTGATCCAACATTTGTACTTCCATTCCCTGCTCAAGACCAACGGAAATATCTCCTAAAACATTATTATTTTCAGAACATACTACAGATACCACAGATACATACAACAAGACAAAAAAATTACCATGGAAAAGAGAACTGTTTTCTAGAACATTCACTGCAAAATGCAAAGCAGTTAATCCCGTGTTTGATATTCAAGAAACAACATTATATACGGAAGGAAAAAAAATCTAGCCATTGTACCATTCCCAGCAATTTTAATTTAAGAATACAATTAGCATATTTACCAGATTTGTCACTTTTAAACAAGAAGACAAGAGAGCAGAGAGTATATGAGGACCTTAATGGTGTCACAGTGCCAGGATTCTAGATAAAAACATGTTCTGTACAGTTGATGTTGACTTTCCCATAGTCTATATCCACTGTGTTATTTAAACCTCTTATTCTCCACCTAGGCAATAAAAAGGCATTTGCTATATAAGGCAAGTCAAAACAGTACCAGCAACACGGACACAAAGAACTGTAAATGTCTATAGTCCTCACAAGCCCTTTGTTCATGGATCATGTTGGGTTGTTTTGGCTCTGAATTACAGAATTATTTCAGTCTCCTTTAGAGAGCAAGACAAAAACCAAAGTGTTGACTATATAGTTAGAAAGGAAAAACTCCATATAGATGACCTTTAGAGGTCTGTATAGATGATGCTTGTCTTCAGTGTTGCCTTTTAGTGTGATCTTAGAAGCATTCATACTTTAGTCCTAAAAATTATTAGCTGATAGGTAATATACTTGTGTACACACATACCCATCCATGTGGCATCCAAGGCAACTGGGTAGCTCAGAGTCAGTATCTTAATGCATGTAAAATGTATACATACAGTCAGAGCCAGAAAGATTTTCTATATGCTTAGCAACACAGTACAGTACATATCTAACGGAGAGAATGAACCATAATCTGTGTTAGTTATGAAGTAATTTTCTCATGCAGTCCTGATCAGAAATGTCGTGGTTTAAGCTGTAAATCAGCCACGCAGTTTGTTAACCCACCTCCCCCTCCTAAAAGAACTGCCGCGGTTTAAGCTGTAAAACAAGCAGTTTTGTTCACTCACTTTCCCCTCCTTCTTCCCCCCCCCCACTCCAAAAAGGGGGGGAGGGGGAAATGGGAAGAAAAATCAAAAGAATGTAACTCCCATGGGTTGAGATAAAAACAGTCCAATAACAAAGGTATAACACAAATCACTCTTGCTACCACCAATAACAATAATGACCAGGGAAAATACAAGGGAAGAGGATACAAATGCTCACCACCCGGCGACCGA
>JAOEHY010038337.1:0-20426 GCA_025447955.1 Psilopsiagon aurifrons
CCTGCGGAAGGCGCAGCCCCGCGGGGCCGGCGGAGGGTGGTGGCCCCTGCACGGCCGCTGCCCTCCCCGCCGGGTCTCCTGTGGCGCCGCGGGCAGAGCCGGCGCCGGGCCCGGTTTGGGTGACGGCCGGAGGCGCCGGCTCAGTTCCCCTCGGGGCAGGAGAGCCTGTGCCCGGGGATGGACCAACCAACAGGACCCGCTGAAGCGGCCAGCCTGAGCCCCAGCAGTGGTAACCTGGGGCTGGCTCCAGGAGGAAGCCCGGTTTGGTACCCCCATGGTACTGCCATGGTACCACCCAGGGTTGGGAGCTGCAGCGGGGACGATGGCTCTGCTTCCCGCACTGTGCCGAGTGCACAGCACTGACTGTGCCCCGAAGCTCGGGCAGTGCCAGGATGGAGGCTTTTCAGTCCCTGCCCATGCAAATCTTGTATGTAGGAGTTCAGCGCCGCAGCCAGGAAGGGGCTGCACTGTCCCGCCGGGAGGTGAGCCCTTCTGCTGCGGGGGATCCGGTACTTCCTTGTCCGGGCAGGTTGTGATGGTGACTGTGTGAGAAATACCCCTCTCTTAAGACGTAGCGCTTCAAAAGGGGTAGTGGTGAAATGGGAAATAGCACAGTGCAGCCCTGTAACCATGAAGATTGGCTTAGAGTGCCATTACCCTTTTACTGCTTAAAAATGAACTGTTATCCCTAATATACACGGCCCATAAAGCCACGAGGGGTGTGCTTGCTTGTTTGGTGTTTTGTTGGGTGTGTGATTAAAACAGCAGAGGCCTTCTGTTTCATTCAAACCCCACATCTGCACCCGAACCAAGAACTGTTTTGAAGAGATGTGGGATTTCACTGGAAGCTCAGCATCGCCTTTGTTTCGGTGCTCGGTTGAAACCAAGTGTGGCAGCAGGGCTGGTGCCTGTTCCATGTCAAGGACATAAGTACTGCCACTATGGGGAGCAGGGAAGTGTTCACGAAGCCTACATGAGGTCAGAGGGACCCGCCTGGGTGCACATAGGCACCCTTGGTCATTTCACTACTTTGCGCTGCATGTCAGAGCTGCCTTAGCCAGAGGCAGCTCTCGCTGCTCGGCTCCTGTGGTGCTCCGACTCAGTGCCGGTCCGAGCAGCAGGATGCTTTCAAGCTGCTGTTGAAGGCGGTGGTTCCTACCTGCTGCTTCCTCTGGTGAGATGAGACCAAGAGGCTCAATAGCGTTTTCTGACAGTTGTCACCAGTCGCTTCCCCAGGGAGCACCGGAGATCAGTGGTGGGATTCCTCTGTGGCTCAGCAGAAGCACCCCCGGCATGATGGGGTTTGTGGGCAGGCCTTAGGCAGTCTCCATAGCTTAGGATCCATCAGGAACACTCAGACCAAGAGGGCTTTGAAAAACCTGCCCAATCAGGTCTAGAGCATCCGTTTCTCTCGCCGAGATCGATAGTTCAGACTGCTCAGCAAGGAGCATGTGCGATGGATTTTCAGTAACCCACACGGCACAGCTTGGGCTTGAAGGGAAGGTAATGAGGCCTCATCCTGTGCCTCTAAATGTGAGTGTGCCCAGAGAGAGCAGGGGAAGGAACTGCTTCACTGTGGGTAATTAAAAGCTTAATGCCGCCTCCAGAGTGTAGGAGGGCACGGCCACTCTGAACTGCTATTGCTTTCTACTTGGTGGTGTCAGAGGATAAATAGTGTCTCACAAGAATAAAGATGTTTGAGACACTTCCTGTGCTTGCTGGAGAAAAACAAGACCAAGAGTATTTGAAAGTAAAAGCATATTTCCTGTGAGAAACTTTTGCTGAGGCAAAGGGCGAGATGGTTTTCGAGCTGGAGGCTCAGCTGCGTGATTCAGGGTCTGTGTGAGGCAGAGCAGAGGGCACCGAGCACTGGCCTGTCTGAACCTGCAAATGGGGCATCATGCACAGCATCATGTGCGTCTCCTGCTTCCCTGGGAATAGGAGAGGCTGTGTCCTCTGCCTGCAAACCACCTTGAGAACCTGATTACAGGCTGCAGGGTCTGTAGGTATAAACCGGCCTGCCCTGGTTGACTACGCAGTCTAGAGGCTCAGCTGAAAGCAGGGCTCTTGGCTGCCTGAGCAAAGTAGATGCAGGAGTGTGATCCCATCGTGGGCTTCAGGAGTGTTTCTGTCAGCTGAAGGTCATTCCTGCAGCCATCTCTCGACCCTGGCTTAGAAAGGCTTGTCTCTGAGGTTAGCTCAGTCCAACACCTATCACTCTAATCGTCTGGTTTAGGTTTTCCTTTAGTGCTTACCCGGGCTGTAAGCTTATCTGCTGAATCACTGTCCTGCAGACCTGCACAGTTCCACCGGGAGCTGAGCCTGCCTCGCTGGCTCCCAGTGCCTCCCCTGCAGCAGCACAGCTCTGAGGAAGGAGGTGGCTGGAGCTGCACTCACCAGCTCTGGGAATACAGCTGCTGGAGCCGGGATTTCGGACCTGCCGTGTCCTGCAATGAGCAGAAAGCTCTTTGTTCAGTGTCTGCAGTTACTGAGCTGCTGGAAATCTTTGTTCTGTGCTGCTCTGTGCAGAGCTTCATACAGCCTGGGTTACCTTTTGGTGCCTTGGTTCCATTACTGTCTTTGCTGGGTATATTTTAAAACTCTTCTCCCCAGTGGATTTTATGTTGGTTTCTGAATACTGCTCACATGAATTTATCCCTTCAAGATCCTCCCACACCAGAGATGCTCAAACTGAGTCTGTGTGTGTCCTTGTGATATTAGGTGGGATAAATCTAATAGGTAGCTTTGGTTTCTGTTCCCAGCAGGTTTTTCCATGGTGCAAGCTGCTTTTCTATCATCAAAATGCCACTTTTAAAAAATGCTGAGTTTGAGATTTGCAGTGCAGAAATGCTGTAAGATCCACTCCTCTGTGTCCAGTAGACAAACTCTTTGTTTCTCAAAGGCTTTCTGGATAGAAAGGGAAAAATACCAAATGTTTCAACTACAGCTGAGAACCAGGAATTTTATCTGTCTCACTAAAATGGTCTTTCTTAGAATCCTCGAATGGTTTGGATTGGAAGGGACCGTAAAGATCACCTGGTTTTTGTCTCAGCCAGAATTAAGGAACACCCCCCACATCTGCCTTGTTCCCAATCTTGAGGTCAAACCTCCTGGCTACAACCCTGGCTATGTACAAAGAGAAATATAGACATTAGTTGTAATCTGTGCTATGAAAATCTAATCTGTGACCTAATTTGTTGTGATACCATGAAGAAACTGTCAGGAGCAATCACTGTAACCCGTGGCACGGATGTGCTGCTGCCTTCCAAGAGCACTCACTTGTCTCAGCCTCAGAGGGAGGAGTGTCACGCTTAGTCTGCGCATTTGGGCTCCTCCACTTCCAAATTTGGGGAAAAATATGAAGGCAACTTGCAGATCCCTTTTGTTATTCTTTCAAAATTGAAAGTGGGCAGCCTTATTACGTGTGGAAGTGAGCCGCCTCTGCAGGACAATCCCTGCAGAACAAGCTGGTTTGGAACAGGCTGAGAAGGCTGGGGTTGGTCAGCCTGGAGAAGGCTCAGGGAGTCCTTGTGATAGTCTTCCAATGCTTAAAGGGGCCTACAGGCAATCTGGAGAGGGGCTTTTGACAGGGGCCTATAGTGATAGGTCAAGGGGGGATGGCTTTAAACTGACAGAGGGGAGATTTAGATATGAGGAAGAAATTCTTCACTATGAGGGTGGCAAAGGTTGCGCAGAGAAGCTGTGGCTGCCCCACCCCTGGCAGTGTTCAAGGCCAGGTTGGACGGGGCTTGAAACAAGCCGCTGCAGTGGAAGGTGTCCTTGCCCATGGAAGGGGTTGGAAATGGATGAACTTTAAGGTTCCTTCCAAACCAAACCAGTCTGGGATTCTGTGAAACATGTGGGAAGGAAAATGAAACGCAGCCAAAATCGGACCATTTTCTGTGCCTGTTGTAATAGCTGTTTGTGTACCTGTTAATAGCTAATCCCCTTGTCTGTGGCAGCAACTTGGATACAACTAGCCCACTGGATCAGTGGCTAGGGGAGTGACACGTCTGAACGACCAGTGTGAGCTGAGGTTTCATGTGCTGATTCTGAGAGGGCAAAACCGGCCGGATTCTGGTGCAGGCCCTTTGAGTCAAGTTTGTTGTCCTTTTAGGAGAAAAGCCAAGGTCTTCTGTGGAGCGTTGCTGAAGCCATAACACTGCCAGTCTTTCTCTTCAAGGCCAGAGAAGGAAGGAAGGTTTTTACAGGTCAGGGATGCACAGATAATAAGCTGAAGAACTGGTAATTGTGTTCCTAGGTCCTTGCACTGCAGCAGAGAAAAATGTGAACTGAGGAACTGCTGCTCTGTCAGAAACAAACAGCAGAGCTGGGCTTCCAGTCTCATTGTTCTAGAAATAACCATTAGTTTAAAAACAGAACTATTACCTTTAAAAGGCTTTAATTGAAAGCACTAAGTGAAAATGTGCGTGCAGTCTATTCATAGCTGCCAAGATCTCTGTGCTTAGTGAGACACTATCAGTCTGTCTGGACTTTAAGAGCCTCTGGGTTCCTATCTGGGATGTGGGATCCAGTAGGATGCATGTGCAAGCTGAGGCCATGACCTGATGCCTTCTCTGCTCACCCTCACAGGAGCTACGTGTGCTACTGTAAGGCATTGGCTCTCGCACCTTTGATTTTGAGCTTCCTCTTTATTTTCAGTGCTTGTGCACATCTTGTTGCCTCGCATACACTGGGTGCACGTAGCACAGAATAAGTGCATTTGAGTAGTTTTGTAAACTTGGCGTTCTTACACCCAGGGCACTCAGTGCTCAGGTTTCAGTGTGCTATTTGTTGATTTTGGTTCACTCCAGGCTTTTCTCTCCACCCACTCGCTTCCTTTCACAAATGTTTCCTCATTTCACCACTTTTTACACACATTTTAGGTTGCTGCCCCTTGCGCCCAGGCTCGGCAGAGTTGGCCAAAGATGGGTGATGGAAAGGAGGAGCAGGGGCAGGGAGAGGATGTTGGCATGTGTGTGGGGCAAGGGGGTGTGGGTGCAGGCGTATTTTGGAGCAAAGGCTTGGAAGCAGGGTGGATATATGGTGGAGGTGTGCAGTGTGAAGAGGGCAGATGGCTATATGTGTCCTCAGGGTGGAATCACCATCCCTGGAGGTGTTCAGAAACTGTACTGATGAGGCCCTTAGTGACAAGGTTTAGTAGTGGACTTGGTAGTCCTGTAGTAAAAGCTGATGAACTTAAAGGTCTTTTCCAGCCTAGTCGATTCTATGATTCTATGTCAGCATGCACACAGGTGGGAGACACAGGGCACGTTGGGCTGGTGTGAGGTTTGAGGAAGGTGCATACTCCATTCCAGAATGCAGCGGGACCAGGGCCCCGCTCCCCTCCTCAACCCAGCACAGACAGGTTGCTCTGCCTCCAAGTCTTGTTCTTGGAGCTTAAAAGCATACTTTAATGTGCCATTTTATTCTATCTGCTTCTTATTTCTAATAAAGGTTTCCCAGCTCCCCTTGGACAACACCAGTTTCTCAGCCACACAGGGTGCATCTGGCAGCTTACAACCTGTTAAAGAGAGGGAAAAACAACCACCATGAAAATAACATCTCCATAGTTTTAAATTAGGCAAGGGCTAAAATTAGAAAGAACAGGTCTGTCTGTGCAAACCAGCAGAGAATTAACATTCATCTGCTGCTGAGCAAGGCAAGCAGAGGTTTTCAGCTTGCACTTCCCTTGCCTTGTCCTGCTCCTGTCCTTGCAGCTTCTCTCCCCTGTAGGGCTCAGTCAGTAGTTAGCACAGAGCTGTACAGATGCCACTTGCTGTGTGCCAACACTAGTGCTGCTTTCAGCACTGTGAAACGTTAGCAATAGCCAAAGTGCTTTTATGGCATTCCTTTAATGTCTTTGCTCAGCTGCTATGAATGGTGCACTGTGCTCAGGTCACTTGTCAGAGCCCTGGATGTGGCCTGAGTCCCATGCTGGGGCCTGTGTCTACCCACCACTTCCTCAATGAGATAGGTGCCCCATGACACTTGTGCTTGTTTCCTCTCCCCAGCTGTGGTTTACTTTGCTCTGCTGGAACTGTGTTGCTGTTAATGGAGCTGCAGCAGAAACCAGTCACTGAAATCCTTTGTATCACAAGTGTAGCTTTAGGTGGGTTTCGTGCCTTGCAGGTCAGTCTTTAATTTTACACTCTGACATTGTTTCCATTTGCAGCTAGGCCCATGCAAATGGCATTAGATATTAGGAAGACGTTCTTTCCCGTGAGGCTGTTGAGGCCCTGGCACAGGATGCCCAAAGAAGCTGTGCCTGCCCCATCCTTGGCAGTGTTCAAGGCCAGGTTGGACGGGGCTTGGAGTAAGCTGCTCTAGTGGAAGGTGTCCCTGCCAATGGAAGGGGTTGGAACTGGATGAGCTTTACGGTCCCTTTCAACCAAAACCAGTCTATGATTCCAAGTTGAAATGGGAAATAGATCGGTGGGAAACTTGCTGCTGGAGGGGAAAATGATATGAGAAAAGGACCTTGAGCTGCTGAGGAAGGGAGCTGCAGGAGGGGTGGCTGGTATTTGGCTCTGCTGGTGGAGGTGACAGCTGATGGAGCTGCTCATCTTTGGTGTTTGGGGGAAGGGAGAACACCAAGAGCCTTCCCATCTCTCCCCCCTCCCCTGGGAACCACTGTGCTGGGCACCACTGGAGATACGCTAACTCCTGGGAGTGAATGTTCTTCCACCCTTAGCATATCCAGAGGAACTGGAGGTCACTCGGAAATCAAAATTAAACAGTGCCTCGGTGCAGCTTTGGAACGTTTACTCATAGGGCTGGCGGTTGAAATGCTGAACTCCCTCCCATAACAGTACAGGAGACAAGGCTCTGGTTTGGCTGTCAGCAGCCAGCAGCGACTGCAGAGCTTCACCAGCAATGGCAGGGCTGCACTCTCGCCCTCTCACCTTGCTCCCATTGGAGCACACAGGTTGCTAAAGCGGGGAGGGCTGGACTGTGTCAGGCACTTTGGTGCCCAGCAGCTTGTGCTGGAGCATTTGATGTGTCTGGGCTGCTGCAGGCCAGGGCCAGCACTGAAGGACCATCCCAAAATGGGAACAGCCTTTGGCTGTGCTTTGGAGGCGGGCAGCAGCCTGCACTGAACCGGGAGCTGACTTGCTTCCCTGGGCTGTGCCTCCTCTGAGCTGCCCCGTGGAGAGATGACCGAAGCCTGTCTCTGTAGGCATCCCCCAGTGGTGTGCTCCTGATGGTGGACAACTGCTGCCATTGGGGTAGAGTTACGTGATGGATGATTTATGTTCCCCCCAACTCAGTGCCTTGCCAGAGACACTTCCCATCATACTACACCCTGTCCCAGTATCTCTGCATCTGAAATCTCCAGGGATGATTTGAGTTTTCATGATGGTGGCTACGGGCTAGTCAGCAAAACTTAAAAGGGAGAAAATAGGTGCCCATTCCTAATTCTGTTCTGCTAGTCCTAGCACTGAGGAGGGCAGACGCTCCAGCCTGTGAATCCTCATCTCTCCAAAGGACTGGCCATAGGACAGACACACTCTGTGCATTAGTGGGTCTGTCTGGCAGCCTGTTTATGCTGAGGTGTTAAGAAGTATCTACTGTATGTGGCAGCATCCTTTTGTAAGTAGATATCGCAGGTATCTGCTGCAAGTGGCCTGCAGCAATCTGTCAAATGTGAATGAAGAAGCCACTCACATCTCTATTTAAGGGTTGGGACCAGGTTTCTTTCCCAGGATTCTCACTCCAAAAGAAGATCGTTTGTTTTAGGAACAGCTCTGAGTTGTAAAACTTGTACAGTGACTTCTTGTGCCCAGGATCCACAGCCCATCAGACATCCAGGTTATTTTCACTGTTGTCATTGCATTTACGAGTGAAAATTGCTTTCAGTCCACTTGAACCTGTCCTAAGTCTTCTGTTACCCAGCTGTATGCCTGGACGTGACATGAGTCACAACACCTCTAAAACACACTTATGCATTCAGGGTACACCTAGGACTTGTAGCTGCTGCTCATGCTAAAAAAAATGGTCTTTTAAACTTATTGATGTTCTGTTTGGTCTGTCGTCTTTTCCTTAAAAATAAGCTACTTGATGTGAGAAGCAGTTGGTGGATGTACTTGGAGCTCTTGCCCTGCAGGGGAACGCCACCCGGGTGAAGATGACCTTGAATGCTTCTGTATGGGGCTCCCAAGAGATCATGTAGCTGGTACTGGACCAGTGTGTTCTTCCTCCCTCAGACTCCGGTGGCACATCAGTCCATTTGAGGAAGCAAGCCCGGAAGGAAAACAGCATGCTCGAGTGAGCATGTAGAAAAGCACTGATCCTGGTAACCTTGCGTGCCTGCTAGAGTGCTTATCCTGAGCCCTTGGAGAGGACTAGCAAGGCCACCAAAAAGATTGCATTTTATCAGCAGGTTGCCCAAAGCTGCACAGACTTGGAGCTGTTCCTGGGCAGTTGTTGTTCTCATACAGCTGAATACAGTTGTTTGCATATTGCACAGTGCTGGGGCTTTTCCTCTTCCTCTTAATTCTGTTGGGCTTCACTGTACATGTGTCTGTGAGGGAAGTCGCGTTCTCAGTCAGCACCCAAATTGGTGTAACTTCCCCTGGGCAGTGGCTCCCAGAACTGCTGGGGAAGGGGAAGGGCTGAGGCTGCTCTGTGGGGACCTCAGAACTTCCCTTGCATTTGTTCTCCTCCCCTGGTTCCTCACACTGCCGCTGTCATGGGATATGCACCAGCTGGGGTGTCTGCCACAGGGGATGCTCGTGTCCACTCGAGAGGAGCCATGGGCTTCCTGTGAAATCCCCCGGTGAAGTAACAAGTCACGTCCCATCCGAACTCCTGGCATGGCCCAGCCTCTCATCAGCCCCTCTGGAGGAGGAGACCATAGGCAGCCCCACTGCCCCTGCCTGCACATGGGGAGCGGTTACCCCTCACTCCCCTCTGCTGGGAGCTGTGCCACTGCCTGCAGTACAGGGGAGAGGAGGGTGAGCCCTGTTTCTGCCTGCAGCTGTGCCAGTGCATCCCAAGCCTTGGTCCAACGCAGGTGAGACTGCAGGTGACTCAGCAACTCGCCAAGTTAGTCCTTCTCCAAAGCTGCTCACCCTTTTCTGCAGGATGGAGCCCAAACCCACAGCCAGGCTTCCTTACAAAATGTCAGGTTTGTCCTACCGGGGACTGGTGGAATCGGTAAGGCAGCTGTGGATGCGTCCCTAATGCACAGATCATCTTTCTCACAATGTGATGAATAATTTCTGAGCTGGAAGAGTGGAGAGAGCCTGTGTCTGGGAACCGGGCGAGCCAACCCCTCTTGGTGTGTACTGGTTTAGGTCCTGCACTGTTCTTATGGGCTCCAGTCCTACTGTGAATTCCACTGACACCAGTAGAACACTGACAATTCCCCCAGGTGGAGCTGAGCAGGATCAGAGCTCTTGGGAGATGAAAGCGAGTCCGACGGTGCAAAAGATGTATTTTCTCTTATCCCAAAGCCTCTTTTTCCTCTAGACACCATTACTGCAAGTGCAATAGGTCAATGTAGGTTCCAGCCCTGTAAAAGGATGTACCAGTTAATGCGGGGAACTTCAGAAATTGCCTTTCCTTTCTCTGAGGTCACTTTAATCCCTTGAATGTCCAGAGATTAAAAGATATTTGATGAACATCCTAAACATTCATTGTACATTTCCGGTATCCAGCTGACCTCAAATCCTGAATGCAATGAATTTGCATTTGTTTCTAAAAGTGTCTCATTTTGTGAATCAAGCTGTCAACGCATTTGAAAATGAGACATTTGTATCTCTTGGAGTTTCAACTGCGGGATCAATTTCCCATTAATACTAAGGGTGTTTAAAGGACAAATTCTCTGTCTACTGCAGTGAAAATTTACCCCGAGGTATGACATTTCACCTGCCCCTGAGTATAAGAGGGTTGAATATAATGGACTGGAATAGCTAGATTTGCACATGCTGGTAACAAAAGTAGGTGAGCAGCGGAGGATCCCATTACAGAAAACCTTTCCTATTTGTTTTCTCCTCCTCCTTTTTCAGCCTTCAAAACTCGCATGCTCTTTGCAGTTTATAGAACTGCACTATTCAATAGCCCATGCCTGATTTGGCGCAGTTTAATCACATACCATATGAGTGGATAAAGAGAGCCCTGAAGAGCTTCCACTTAGAAGGGCATGAAGAAATGGGAGCACCAGGGCACATCCCAGGCCTCGTAGCTGAGCAGCAGCCACAAAGCCTGGCTCCAGCTTCACCAGTTCCTCTGCAGGACCACAGAGCCACGAGTCCCACCTTATGCTCTTCTGGTCACAGCTATGCTGACTGCCAGGGCTTCGCCACAGCTTGGCTCTGCTCCTCGGTGTGGCTCCATTCTGTGCTAGAAGAGAGGAGGAGGGCAGTTGGCAAGCCTCAACCCCCTCCTCCTCAATGAAATATGGAGGCAACTGGAGCGAGCCAGCAGGAAGCTAAAGCACAAGGAATAGCTGCAGATAATGTGAACCCAGGGGCACGGTGAACCTGAGCCCATGCTGAGGCATGTTTCCCTGAGGAAGTGCCAACATAACCTCCAAAAACATACCATGGAGTTGCACCATACTGTCCCTCCCTTGTGCTATCACGGAAACCAGATGCCAGGATGGAAAAGCACCAGGAGCCGAATAAAAAAGCTTCAAGTGTCAGAGAGCCCTGCTCAGCCCTACCTTCTGCTGCAGGCCATCTATGCTTTCCTGGCATTCCCTGGTCTCTTGCCAATTCCCATCAACAGCTGTGGTTTGTGGTTGTAATGCTCAGCATTTGTCTTCTCTTTCTCCTAGCAGACCTGCATCAAAGCTGGATGTGCAGCATGTAGCAGTCTGGGAGTCCCAGAATTGGCCTCCAAGCACAAAAAGAAATCCTTCTTTCCTGCTTTATCTTCCTCAGAGTCTGAGATGCTGCAAGAGTGGGTCTGTAACTCTTCTGGGCCCTCCTGATGGACTGTGTGAGGAAAGGTTATAACAAAGTGCTTTGTAACACATCATTTTGTTTCTTTTAAAGAACAGGCAAGTGCCAGCAGTAAATCTAAAGCTGGATTGCCAGCTCAGAAGCAGCCTGCTTACTGCATTCAGCGGATAAAATGCTCTTCACTGTGCTTATTCCCAGTTTCTGTGTCTACGTATTACTGCTGAGAAGGCAGTTTGGGTAGGAGCAGCTCCAAGATGTGTCTGTTAGGAATCCCATTCCTTGCTTCAGAAGGCCCCAGAAGTTCATTAGATCTTTAATGGCTTCCAGTCACTGCTGCACTGGATGGAGTTGAACTTGTGACCGAGAGGGGAGAGGTTCTCTCACACATTTACAAACCCGGAGGCATCTGTTCCCCAGACACAGATTTGTCTAATTCCCCTATACCACTGATGACCTCCCCTGAAATGATATTCTCATTCCCTTAGGAAATCCCTTGGGTTGATATCAACTAGATAGTTATTTTTGGGCTCTTTCCCAGAGAGAGTGCACTGGATTGCTCTGAACCCTACTCACCAAATAAATACATCATCGGACTGTAGTAAAGGTCCAAAAAGCCTTATTCAAGGGGAAAGAGATTATTAATAAAGAAGGGTAGTTCACTGTATTGCTTTGGAGCCAAGCAAAGCTAATGGAGCTTTTTTATATAGCAGAAATAAAAGTGTAGAATATGGAGACTGAATTGATTGGAACGTTTAATGGCAACATAAAAGGCAATTAATGAATTGTGATGGTTAACTCTGCACTGAAGTGAAACATGCAGCTCGCAAGCAATGCATTAAGCAATTTTAAAGATTACAAAAGGCAGAATCAGAAGCAATAACCCAAACCCCTTATTGACCAATAAACGCCTATATTATTTTTTTCCTTAGAAGCTCCTATGACCAGATCCTAGATTCCTTTATCCCAAAGCTCTGGTGCATGTATGCATGTATGTGCTTCCCGCTTAGCACTTCTCAAGATTAAATAAAGCCTTTACAAGGAGTTGATCGGTGATTAATTCCAACCAAATTCTCATGGCAGGGATGGATGGGAGTGCAGGGAGAACGGCCTTCCACAGATTCCTCTGGAAGAAAGGCTCTAAGCAAGGAGAGTTCCAAACTGCTGCGTGTTTGAACTGCCCCATGTTGTTTACAGCTACCCCGTCCTAATGTGAAAGTGTATTTTCTATTTCTCTGCAATAACAGGAGAACATAATGTTGAAAAGAGAAACCAGCATCATTGGGTGGAAGAGCTGTGCTTCAGGGGGAAGGTTTTAAAACGTTCTGCATTGAACACATGAAAGATTTATTGCAGAATAAACCTGAAGCCATTCCTTCTCCCTGACAGTCACTCTATTGTAATTTTATCCCTTTGCAGCCTTTCCAAACCCATCTATTTCTTCTGAAACCTTTGTCCAAGCCTGGGTCTGACACAAGGTCTTTTCCTGCGCTGAAGTCTCCTGCTCTGCTGTATTTCATGGTAGCCATTCAGCCTTCCAGTGGGGACACATGCTCCCTCTTTGCCATCTGGCCACATTCAAGTCCTCGGAGTGCAGTCCGCTCTGTGCTAAACCCACGCTTGTCACACTCATCTGCAAAGCCTCTCACAAGCTCAGGGCCAGAGCCTGTCATCCAAATGGCACTGAGTTACGCCTCAGGACAGAAGTGACCCCATTAAAACCATTTAAAAGCACACATACTTAGGACTGTCTTGCTGCCCTTATGCTTCCCTTGGCTCTCACGTGGTTCCCTTTCGCATCCCTGCTCAAGCTGCTGTTTTTTGAGCAAATCACAGAAATGTTGTATTCTCTATGTCTGCCCCTACCATCCTTTTAAAGTAAAATTCAAAGATAAGCAATTAATAATGGGAGCATGAAGAAGCAGGTACCGTGCCTGTTCTTGGTAAAGAAGAACGGTGTAACTAATGAATCCAAATTTCTCCTGATTTGAGCTCTGTGTGCCCTGTTTTTCCCAGTGGAGCTTTCTCAGTGTGAAATCTTCACTCCTCCCTGCCCCAGCTCTTCCCTGCCATGTTTCCACTTCCCCCCAGTCCCTCTCTTCCATCTCACCAGCTGGGCAAGAGGTGACACATGCAGGTTGACTGGACAGCAGACACGTGCTCTTTGGTGTCCAGCAGCACAAACCAGATCTCCAGAAGAAAGTATGTCCTGGGACAGGGAGAACTGCTACCTGGCACAGGCCGAGGCAACCTAGAGCCAGCTCTGCATGATCAGCCTCGCTGGGAAGCATGTAGTAAGGCACTGGCCTGCTCTGTCTTTGTACTCAGGTTTGTTGGCTTGGGACTAACTTGGTGACTGCTGTGGGACATTGTATTTTGCCACACAGACACCTCGCCACAGCAGTAGAAATCCTACATGCACAACTGACGTCAGCATTTGTGTTTCCATAGAACAATAGGATGGTTTGTGTTGGAAGGAACCTTAAAGCTCATCCAGTTCCAAACCCCTGCCATGGGCAGGGACACCTTCCACTAGAGCAGGCTGCTCCAAGCCCCATCCAACCTGGCCTTGAACACTGCCAAGGATGGGGCAGGCACAGCTTCTCTGGGCACCCTGTGCCAGTGTCTCATCCTCTCATTATGCCTTAGACTGCTAGCTGCTTGGAGCAGGAATTGCACCAGTGTTGCTATAAAGCCCCATACAAATCTTTCCAATGTAAGTTTTTTATGTATGAAGTTACTGAAGTTTAACACTGTTACTTCAGGCACTCAGAAACCATCAGAATGGGAGGTACCACTGACACCTCTTCTTCTCACTTAACAATAAGTCCAAGGCCAGAAGCATGGCTGAAGCTTCTCTGAGTTACAGCCTAGCGCCTCACAAAGAGAAGTCTATTTTGGTTTTAATCACTTTTTAGTTTGCTCATGGTCTGAGACAAGAATCATATAGAATAAAGAGTATATGATCATGTATCTAAAACCCACACTGGTTTGTGATGTGTTCCTGTAGAGGCACATGTTCATGTTGGGAAGCTCCTTATTCTAACCTGACCATTAACATAATATGCACCTAAACTCTGACTCCAGGAACCCAAATATCTCAAATTGCACTAGATACAGATTGATATAAACAGGCACAGAATGTTTCTCAGCTCATGCGTTTGGTTTAGCAGCTTGACATAAAAAATACTCTCTTTTCATCAGTTGGGTAAGCTCAGAATAAGTTTAATTGCAATGTGTGGTGTCGGCTTTAGTCCCTTGTCTTGCTAACTGGGTATTAAACAGCTGCATCTGGTACTAGATTCAGTCCGAGGTACTGTATTCATGCTCAGGAAAAAGGAAGAGAAAGCATCTGGTGTGCAGTGTTCCAGTTGCTCAGCAAAGGAAGTGTTCTAAGTGCATGCCTGAATGCTTTGTTTTGTGGCAGCCTTCATCTGCACCCAGCCTGTCCCACACAGATTAGAGAATGGGCAAAAGTCCTGGCTTTCCATTTCCTCTGCTAGCAAACTCTCCTTTGCAGTTAGGGAGACTTTAGCTTACATGAGCAGTAAGGACTTGTTTTCTGTCCCTCTAGCTAACCCAGGCTTCTTAAAATGATCACTCTCAAAGGCTTTACTTTGGAAATCAAATATACCTACTGTGAGGGAGATGGGTGACTGGGAATTTCTTCTCCCACTGGAAAAGGAGTGCTGCCTGTCCACTTTTTATGAGATCACTGGATGGTCTACAAGAAAATGTGTGTGCTGGTGGGGAAAGGGTTTTTTCAAAGGTCTTTCCTGGGTGCACTAGGATTACTTTAGTGTCTGCTGCTCTCTGGAACATACTGATGGAATTTCATGGAGGCAACAGTATAATGGGGTACAGCAGATATAACAGATATTTTAAAGAGCTAGATACAGCTGGTAAGCCAATAACTAAATCATTGTCTTTTTTCCGCTCACTGTTCAGTAGCCTTATACTCAACATCACTTAGATCACAAAGATGAATTTGGTTTATAGTAGTCCAAGTGAATGTTGCCAAACCAGCCAAGGTTTTGATCAGCTAAATTGAATTCTACTCTTCAGATGGGAATAAACAGCCAGGTCCTTTCAACCTGAGCCAGTGGAGCAAGGACAGAGCAATGGCAGCAGTGACACTGCAGCTCTGTGGGGTGCTGAGCACCCTCAGTTTGTGGTTGTGATGCCCAAGATTGAGGAACACATCCTATGGGATGGAGCCTGAGATGCTTCCACTCCCTCATATCTCACCCAACCATGCCTAACACTGTTGTTCTGTGAACCTGTGTTTGTGCACTGAGTGTTGAAGTGAGCCCCTGAGACTGACACTCTTCAGAGCCCTTCCCTGAGGTGTTTCATTAACTTACCTATTTCCCCACCAAAAGATGGCAACATCCCCTGTGATCTGAAGAGCAAACTAAGTACCACGGAGCAAAGGAAACAGCTGAGACAAAGTGAAATGATCTCTTGACAGTGTCCCTTAGCAATACCTAGACACAGCCCCAGAATCACTTAGGAGCCAAATGCTGTTCTGAGAGTTTCTAATAATGAAGGAAGCACTTGGAGAAAAAAATGAGGAAAAAAAGCAATAGACAAAACCTCTCCAATGATGACATCGCTGCAAAGAACCAAAGTAAAACACCAGAGTCGTGCTCCTGAGGCAAGCAGAATCCTCAACGAAATCGATGAATATTTGTTTCCATCAGGCAGCACAATTGTGTTTGCTTAAAAAAAACCCAACCCAAAACAAGAAGAGGTTCTCTTCCAGAGAGTAACGAACCAGTATGGACATCTTAAATACTGCCTTCCCTGCTCTTGGAAGCATTGATTCTGTCCATTAACTGGAATACTATTATGCTGCTGATTGATCAGAAACATTTTGTGAGTGAAAGAAAGGCTTGTGAGAAAGTTCCAGTTCAGATTATGGTTTATTTCCTACTGTGGTCTTGGTGGTTTACTTCACTTAATAACCTGCCTTGACTGAGAGCTAATGGGAAGGCAAGTGAAATGCCTGCCACTCTATATCCCCCCACATTCACAGCCTTCTCCAACCCAGCCGCTGTTACTCAAAGGCACTAACTGCTACTGGAGTGAATGAATCTGGGTATTTTCAGGAGCTTAGCTGGAGGAAGGTGCCTTTGATATGAGCAGAGGTGATGACCCAGCTCTTGCTGAAGTGCTTGTAGCTTCTCCTCTGCACTGTGCAAACCTCTGCTGCAGAACAGGTGCATCTGGGGTTTCCCTCACCTGAGTGCCATCAATTCAGAAGCACAGCCCATGGCCATGACCTCCTGAACTGGTAATGCTAGATTATCTCCATTGCTTAGCAGGCCTCTTCTCTCCTTGGCCAGCTCAGCTGTTTGCTAGCAGCAAGGGTTTTACCACTGCCATTGCTCACAGTGCTTCTCAGTGCAACCATGTCCGTGCCATGATCATTAAAGAAATTCTGTATTTCACAAACTTAGAGATTAGCTTAAAGATCTCAGTGTCTAATTGTTGCTCCATCCTGTAACAAGTCACTACTGTAATTTGTCTTTCTGTTTTCCAGCAGAGATAAAATATGATTAAAATAGCTGCAGTTCCTCTTTCCACCTTCCCTTATGATTACTGGTGTGCAGCCTTCCTTCTAACGCAGGCTTAACACCTGCCATTTTCTCTTTATTCCTCTTTTCGCTTCCCTGCCTCATACAGGTGAGCTGTACAGCTGAGGAAAGGCAGAAAATCTCCAAACAATAGAGCTTTATGTTGCAAAATCACCATTATCTTTGATCACGGTCCAACACTGAATCCTCCTGCGTCATTTGACCTAGTGTTAGTTAACTGGGAGCGTGTATCAGCTGAGGCTTCCGTACAGAGAGGCCGTGTTGGTCCTCTGCAGGGAGCGACTGCATCAGCAGATGAACAAACTCAAAACTATCTCAGGCTCCGTAAGGGCAGAAGAGGAGATGACTAATGTAACCGGTCACGTGGCGTGGCTCCTCACAGCACGAGGAGATGACTTGCACCAGGTCTGCCAGAGGAAAAAGAATGAACTTCTGAAGCGCCTCAGTCCCCTCACCTAAATATCCAAGCGACCTGTTAGGTCAAAGAGACTGGAAGGGGCTGAAAGGCATTTTGAGATTGTAAGTGCCTGTCTCCATGCACGTATAAAACATCGCAATTGTTTGGCAGTACAGTATCTGGAACCACTTCAGGCATCCTCATAAGCATCTAATGATTTGACCTTGGATTTGTTTTGTCTGTGCTTTTCAAAATGTGTATAGATCATTCCTATTTTGTGTAACTGTTTATATTTCTGAAGAGCTACATTTATAGCTGAGGATTTGTACTATCTAAAATGAGTGCCCCAAAGGACACATAGTGTGAGTCTGACTGCTTCTGCAGTCCCTCACCTATTAGCCATGCACTTGAGAAAGTGGAGGAACTTAGAAGGGGGAGGGAAAAACCTCATGTCGGCTTTATCCAAACTGAAAGGTGCTGTGAACCACAAGAGCAGAACATGGGCTCTCTGCAGAGCTGCCTCTCTTTGCCATTCTTGACATTTGGCTGTAAGAAATCTCCTCTTTAAAAATTCTTTATATACATAAGTATCTTTGGGTGTAGGCTGCTTACTATTTTCATCCATGTAATGGAAAAGGACAAATAAGGCTGTTGTCCATGGACAACGGGCCCTATTGTCCCTGCTGAGTACAAATGGGAGAGGATGATGCCTTCCTTTTCTCCTTCAGACTTTCTCCCCTAGGCTACCATTAGGCTTAAGAGTAGCATTCTAACTGTGCATGGCACCTAAGGGCAGGTTTGTTTTTGTGGTTTTATCTACCTGTCTGGCCATCTTCACATAAAATAAAGTCATCTTTTGTCACTGGTATGCATACACATGTATAGAGTTTATATACATCCAACAGTACACTTGGAACTTAATAATCTTTACTTGATGAAAACGCTCTGACCTGTTTTCTTTCCTACGTGTCAGCTTTACCTACCTGGCAGCAGTACTCATACTATCAAAACAATCCAGAGGCATTGAGCAGCGTAAGAGCTATTCTGTTACCACTCCTTTATCTTATGATACGAGCTGTCAAATATAATCTCTAATTTTGTTTTTTGTATTTATCACAGTAATAATGTGATAAAATAATTTTCTATTCAGAAGAAGCAATTAAATTAAGGGTGAAGGCAGAACTAACAGAAAATTCTTGGGTTTTTTAGTCATGCAGCATTTTCCAGAGTGTTCAGTCATTTTTTATGCTTCAATTATTATGTGGAATGTGGATGTCTTAGTACAGAGCTGCTGTGAAAGCATTGGTGATGCACAGGGTCTGGGTATTCTTACTTGTACTTCTGAAAGATGAGAGATCCAAATCAAAGGTTCCTTACAGTTTTGGTGAGCTCTAAAGAGTAAGTAGTATCATAAACCTGCTTAAGGTTTCAGTGGAAAATTCTCCTTGTCTCACCCCACCCTGCCAAGCCCCAAGCAATTTATAGTGTTACAAGCATCAAAAATCATTCAACCTTGAGGCTGGTTGTATGGTTTCTGTGTAGCAGGACAAAGGTCCGTAGTACGAGAGGTGAGAACCCCCAGGCTTGTATTAAGCCCACACGGTAACAAGTCCAACGTGAATGGACTCAGAGCATGATTCTGCTTCCCTTGAATTCAGTTCAGTGGATCTGTGTTGCTTCCTGCCTGGCTCAGAGACTCTGAAAGGTCTGCAGACTTCAGAGAAGGCAAAGGGGTAGCGACCTGCCATCATCTCGGGTGCATCATCACACCTCAAAATCTGTATGTGCTAGTTGCAAAAACTCCTTTGTGTAGAAGTGGGAAGTCATGTCAAGCGCTTAGTTGAGCCTACTCTCTTACACGAAGCAAGCACAAGGAGTACTGGCACATCTCTTCTGTTATTATAACCAAGATACTTCTGTGAAAATCTTCTTTCGTATCTTCTTGGCCATCTCCTCTACTTGCTCCAATCTATACGAGCTTCCAGGAGCCTCTGGGGCTTGCCTGAGCACTCCCCTTTCCCTGCTTAGGCAAAGGCAGCCAAGAATTACGTGGTGTTCCAGCCCTGGTCTTGCTTGAATGTTACCCAAGGACTAAAACAAAGCGCAGTGATTTTCTTTGCAGGCCTTGCAGCGCAACTGTACTCACAGATGGCTTCCTTTATATCCCAGGACACTCTTTTATCAATACTTTAAAGTTATTAGTGTAGTAAATCCATGTATCTTGAATCGTACCAACTGATGAGAGGCACTACGTTTATCAGTTTAAGTCAACATAGGTACAGGTATGAAAATAAAAAGAAGATAAATACATTGACATGTAAATAAACCTCTGAGGTCCCTTCTATTTTCATTCTTTCTCAGAGTGGTTTTGGGGGGAACTCAGTATTCACTGAGATTTGGCAATTATCAGAGTGATACTCAGCTTCTGAAGAGAAAGTATCAAAGCTGTTAGGCTTTTGGGTGGTTGATTTGCCTCTTTCAGATTGAATAATCACCTTTGCCAATGATTATGCTCTGTTGTTTGAGGCTGCCAGGAGTTTTGTCTTGGCTGTATCCATGTGGTACTGCTGGGCTGCCCCACTCGGCCTCCAAGCCTGGCTTCCAAAGAGCCACTGAACATGAAGGCTCAATGACACTTCATGGCAAAAGTCTGAAAATCATTGTCTGGATTCCAGGTTACTTGAAGGAAAAAAAGAGCAGAATTTCTGTTCCTGTTTTGCTATGAGGGTGCTGAGGCGCTGGCACAGGGTGCCCAGAGAAGCTGTGGCTGCCCCATCGCCGGCAGTGGTCAAGGCCAGGTTGGATGGGGCTTGGAGCAACCTGCTCTAGTGGAAGGTGTCCCTGCCCATGGCAGGGGCTGGAACTGGAGCAGCTTTAAAGTCCCTTCCAACCCAAACCAATGATTCTATGGCGTGTAGCTTTACTAATGAAGCAAGCTCCAAACCAAGGTTGTGCTCCCCCTCTGCTTGGGTAAATTCACCCGTACCAGCAGTACCACTGTGTGCAGTGTCACCAAAATCCGAACCTTGATAACAGGGGAGTCAGAAGTGAAGGATGTGTACCAAGAAATCACATCATTAACTCCATGAAATTACCTCTGATATATTTTTGTGCTTCCTGACACGTTTTGCCTCTCTCTTACGCTTTAAGGGGGATGGAGAGCACTTTGGCATTAGCCATTCGAGCAGCGGGATGTTCTTCCAGCACATGCAGGGGAATGCAACCTTCCAGTTTTATTTTTGCTTCGCTCCTACAGCACATCCACCTGGGCAGCAATTCCCGCACGACTTCAGCCAGCGACCCCGCGTTCACGAAAGAGCCTTATCTTCCTTCCCATCCCGGCTTCGCCCAGCACAGACATTTAAAACCCTACAGCGAGGCTTTAGAAAACCCCATCAACATCGCTCGCCCGGCTTAAGCCACGGTCCATAACGTTAGCTGATGGTTTCCGTGAAGTGCCGTCAGGGGCCCCGCAGGTAGGCGCTGCGGGAAGATGGCGGCCCCTTTAAGGAGGCCGCCCCC
>JAOEHY010038338.1:0-50629 GCA_025447955.1 Psilopsiagon aurifrons
AAACACAGTGCAGCCCCCCCTCCCCCAAAAAAAAGTGCTTGTTTGAATGGCTGTGCTGGGCTTCATATTAAGCAGGAGAGCTATGAAGCAGTAGCTGAAAGTTCTTGAAAGTGTAGTGTATTTTTAATTGGTAAGAATTAACTAATGACAGAACTTCAACCCCATGATAACCTTGAGAATTAACAGGAAATATAGCATGTATAGAAACAGAAATAGTAGTTGTAACTGGAAAGTCTCAGGCAAAAGGATGCAGCGTGGTTTGTAACTGTGACGCCAACAAGTGTGTGGGATGAAGCAGGGACCTGCTGATATTGCAAAAGAGCTATAGGAACCTTTTCCTCTTGTTCCTTTGCAGCCATAAAATTACTTTCTGGAGGTATTGGGCTGATATTTCCTCATTGCTTTAATTCATTTCAGAAATGTGATAACAAGATTATTTTAAATGAGGGGAACTTTTTTGCAGGATTGGATAAAACTATGAAATTATGTAATCTGTTTTCATCTCTTTGGAGAAACCTGTTACCATGTTACAATGTCCATAAAAACTGGAGTCGTTTCTATGTTTAATAGAAATTCTTTATTTTCTTCCAGTTGTGTCTCATACTAACACTGTGCTCTGCTTTCTGGGTGAGTACTTGAGTCCTATATGTATATATAGTTGGGGTATATTTAAAAAGCAAGATTCTTACACTGTTGTCTCTGCCATGTTTCTTCTTCCCTCCTCCTTCTCTCCTCCTCCAGTGGCATAAGGAAGGACTTGCTGTGCTTTTCTGCATCTTACAGTTTTTTGCTATGGCATGGTAAGTGATTTCTTCCCCACACACTTCATTTTCTATTGCACCTGACATCAGTAGCTGAATTGAGTGGATTTTGACCTTATGTGAGCCTGGGGGATGAAGAATTTTTATCTCATCATCCTGCTAGGTGCAAAACAATGCATGAATGAGAAGCTGACTTGTTCCTGCTTCTTGGTCTATCGTGCCACTTCAGAGGCTTAGGAGATGGAGCTCAGGGCTCCATTTCTGGGAAAGTTCCTTAGAAAGTGTTTAATTTCTGTCAGCTTGAAGTACACCTGCTTTTTTTCTTTCACTTTTCAACAAATTTGTTGTGTACTGTCTGGCATTCTTGGTACTTTATACTCTCCTAAATTTGTCTTGTTAAAAGACTTAGGTATGCTAATCAAAATAAGTGTTGGTGTTCTTTAAGTTAACATATGCTCTGTGTGATTTCACAGAAGTAATACAGAAGCTGATATGATCTAGTCAGCCCTTACCTGTCTGTAGGTGATGGAGCATGAAGAGTATTAGGTGCAGGACAACTGTTTAAAATGCTTCTACAGTATGTCCCCTGCTTTTGCCGTAGTGTTTCACAGTCTGGCTGGGCTAAGACGACTTGCAAGGATATGAGTTTCTGATGCTCACAACCTTGTGTAACCAAAATGATGCTTTATCTTCTGGTTACCTGTTTAGAGCATTGGAAGAGTTGTTCTTGTTTGTGACTTTTACTAAAATCTGACATAAAGAGTAACTTTAAAAATCTTTCTTCTTAGGTACAGCATTTCCTTCATACCATATGCAAGGTAATCTTTTCTACTCCATTATTTTTTGTTATCTTGCGGTTTAATCATGGAAGCACAGAATGGTTTGGGTTGTAAAGGACCTTAAGATCACCTCCTTCCAACCCCCTTGCCATGGGCAGAAGCACCTTCCAGGAGATCAGGTTGCTCAAAGCCCCATCCAGCCCAGCCTTGAATGCTGATATAACAATACATAACATTTGTTTGTGGAACTGTTGTAATGTATGGGTTTAGAAGTTTTTCTGTGGTGGAGCTTTAGGGGGAGGAAATGCATGTAGTTGAACCTGAAAATGAAACTGAGCATTTTCTCTAGTGAGAGAACACGAATGTAACAAAATGGGAGGGCTTCCCATTTAAAAAATATGTACATATGTAACCCCATACAGAACTTAAGCTTTGCCTTTGGAATGCATAAATGTTGTCCAGAATACTATTAGATAATTGCATTCTTCTATGTACCTTTTTTTTCCTGTCCTCCCCCACAAGCGCTGTTCTGTGTTTGAGCACACAGTTCTCTATCCTGCTCCATCAGTACTGCCTCAGTAGAGGTGTCACCCGCATTGCAGTTGGGTGGGTGCACGGTGAGCAGACCATTTGTCTCTGATGCATTCATGTAGTCATGCAAATTATGTAAGTGCAGTTAATACATGGTCAGCTGGTCTTTAAAGTCCTCAGTGTCTGTGTGGTAGCAGCATGGAATGAGTCTCATCAAGCAGTGTAACTGAGATGACTGTTTTGTTCCTTTCTTCTGCCTGTAGAGATGCTGTGAAGAAATGTGTTTCGGTCTGTCTGTCCTAACAGGAGTACTGGATGCTTCACAAGGTTCTAAGAAACACAGTAGAACTATGTAAAGATCACTGTGTATGTATTTTCCTACTTTTGTCTTAAATATGTGCCTTTTACCTTGTTGTTAGAAGTTCCTTGTGTTAAATCCAGCTTATGCAATTGCTTGGTTTTCTGAGCAATGGCGTCTGTAGGACATGGTGCTAGTGATCAAATGAAGTTCAGTCTGGCAGAAACTCGGACAGTTTCTCTCGGGCAGAGATCCAGATTTTGTTATAATTCTTATGTAAAATTATGTATTTGTTTGGTTTTGCAAAAGTAGTAAGTGAAGTCTGTAAAATGGAGACCTGGACTCTGATGGGACTGTGCCAGTCAAGAGGATCTCTTTTTCAAGAAGACCAGTTGCCAAGTGATTTCTTATGACAATTTCTTGTTGTGTCACTCTTTGCACTGTTTGCCTTGGATAATGGAATATTGGTATTCTTTCCTTTCCTTCCTCTCCTGCAGAATTTTAGGGTTATGACACTTCTAAAATACTTAATTTGAAATTACAAGACTGCTTTGGAGTAAGTGTGAAATATTCATATCTTTAAGTATTTAATTTTCAGTTTAGACTGATAATGCTTCCTTAAAATATCGGAAAGGGGCACTTTAATCTGTAAAAACTTGTTCCTTAGAAAAAGCACATGCGCAATATGGTTAGTAGAGTTTTTCATCTGTCAGGAAGCCAAGTTCTTTGACTTCCCTAGAGCTAATGGCAATACGGACATTGTAGGAAACTGAATTTTTTCACGTGAAGCAAAATGCTTCCTTTTCTTCTCCCTCAGCTGTAACATAGAAGCAGTGCAAAGCTGAGGGCATGATAGGTAAACTGAGAGAGAATTTGTGGGAAGACTTAGTTAAAGGCCCAAGAGAGGCTGGGGAATTAAAGAATACTGGTATGAATTTTCCCTGATTGGTCTACAACAAATACCTAAACTGATGTGTGTCTTGTTTCATCAGGTAGTAGATTCAAAACCTAATTTACATCGATCAGAAGACCCACGTTAGTCTTTTATTAGGGCTTTGATAATGTTTACGGAATTCCTTTGTATAAGGGCAAATGAATGCAACCCTGATGCCTTTTACATTACAATCTTTCTTAAGTTTTAACATCTCTGGGTGTTTCTGGAAAATGCTGTGAGTAGAGCATGCATTATTAATCCTTGCCGTCTCCAGGGAAATTACACTCGGATCATCATTCCAGGCTCATCAGCAGTCAACATAGTGGAATTTGTCTTCTGGGGTTCTTTTTTTGAATGCTTCAGGTTGTGCAGGATTGTGGCACCCTGACTCCCTATCAGTTCTCTAGAAGATTGCTACAATTGGGTGTGCTGAAGATTAGTTTTTCAGCTTGCATACTCACAAACTGGAACCTTTTAGCTGACTGTTGTGAGCACAACCACTTACAAGAAGGAAATCTAGGGAACTGCTAGTAAGCAGTGGGTAAACTTAAATAGATTATTTCCCCCCACACATACCCTTTTTAAAGCTGTAATTGCAGCTCTGCAGCCTTTTTTTCAGTATGACAGAAGAACAAATCTTGACTTGATTTTAGCCTTCACATGAGGCTAAGCAATTGTGCTGTTAAAAGAAGGGAACCCAAGGAGAGATGGCAAAGACATAAGGATCACTAGAATGCCACTAGAGCTTATATTGCCCTTTGGTGTTGTATTCTGTTCTTGTGAAGGTCAGATGGTAGGAGAGAGTCACCATGTTCTTGGCAGTATGTGAAACATACTCAGGGTTTGTTGCTTCATCAACAAGCAGTTTTAATTTAAAATAACTCCTCTATCAGAACAAAATTCTTCATGTTCTTACTCACTTATAAATAGTTGTGTTCAGACTATTGCCAAGTTTAGCAAAAAATTTCTCCACTTTGTGTAATAATCATATAAAGTATTTTAACAACAGGGAGTAAACTAGTATATGAATGCTCCCTCTTGGTCAGTTTCAGTCTGATTTAGATTATACCATTATACCACTTTTCTTTTTTTTTGTCTCATTAAAACTACTATGTGTTAATTTTTGATACCGTCAGCTTTGGTTATCTGCTTGACAGAGTGCATGGTGGGCATTTCTGAAGATCTCTAGCTTTCTATCTTAAATGTCCTTCAAGGCAGGAATGTTGTTGTGTGCACTCTACTGCAAATAGAGATGTTTGTGGTTTAAATCACAAAGCTCCTTCCTTCCCAAAGTCCTTGCTCAGCTGCCTTAACTCTACGCTGACTTTCCTAAAGAAACTTTTATGATATTGGATGCCAATCTCTGTGGGACTTGGTGTTCTACCAGGAAGCACATTTTGCCTGTCCTCACTGTTGGTTGACTTGTCTATCCACTTCTTTTTTTTGCCTTTTGCAGTACAGATAAGGTAACCTTAACCAAGCAGCCTTAGCACACCATTTTAGCATGAAATGTGCTTATTGGGGACCATCTGACTTTCCAGATGTAATAGAAATAGAAATGGGGAGGGTGGTAGGCATCTGTTCCAAAGTACCAGATTCTGTACACTGAAATGTAGGGATTTTTCATTACTTCCAAGTTTTGCTGTTTTTTGCGATGGAGTCCATTGTGAATGCTGGTACTGTGTGAGATGGTGTGACAGTGATGGCAGCAATTTCATCTTGCTTAGTATTTACAGTAATAAGATTCCTCATGAGGAACAAAGAAATTTCTGCACTGAGTTGAAATTGTTAAGAAATCATGTTTCAAAACAGTGTATTAGGCTTTGTGTATGGGTACTTACAAGTCGAGTTTAGAGGAGTGCAGAGACTCTGCCATGGGGTGGCTTCCAGCCCAGTGCAGGATGACAGTCTACCTGTGGGTAGACTGCAGCTGGCATGACGTATATTTGGAGGCTTATGGCACTGTTGCTTACATGCGGTTAGAAACCCATGTTCTGAGAACTGCCTCATGGAGCAGTGTGGGCACTTGAAGCCCATTCCCTTCTGCTGTGTGCTAGAGATTGAAAGAGCCTCTGAGTTTCTGAGAACGGTTCTTGCTGAGTTTTGGTACTTAATCACATTAACGAAAGTAAGATCTCTATTATTGTAGATCCTCAAATCTGAGGAGGAGAATGACACTTAAACACCTTTGTCTTAAATACTGATGTTTACAGCCATATCAAATACTGACGACGTAGAGCAGAAAGCACAGAAATGGTATATTTTCTTAAAACCACGTGCCTCACTGTAATGTGATAACACTAAATGTTTTTAACAGCTGTGGATTTTTTTTGTAAAATAAAAAACTCTGAAATTCTCTACAAAGTTTTGTACTGTTTGTACTGATCCTCTTTGCTGTTGTGCCTTTTCTAGGTATTTACACTGTTTGATTTCTACATTGATAAAAAAGTCTTTTTCCTAATTTAGCACTTTCTGTGTAATAAAGTGAAAGCTTTACTTACAAGTGCTGGGTTTTTTTCCTTTAATAAAGCGTTAAATGAATTGCTCTTATGGTTAATGTGAAGTGTTTATAATGATGTTGATTCTGCAGATGAAACTGGAATTGCTGTGGGTCAGTTTGTTGGTTGGATTCCTTGTTGTTTTCTTGTTTTTTCAGTTTGTTTTTTAAAGTGATTGTCTTGTGTAAACAGCAAAGGAAGTAAGGGGATCTCTGCAGAAGTACCACTGCAGTGTGGCTGCTTCGCCCAGCATGTATCTAGCTCAACCAAACGCTTACTGGTGTGTCTGCATGCATGTAGACAACTGGTTGGCACAGTTCGAGTTAAGGTGAGGATGATATTTTTGTTATTTTCTTATTTATTTACCTCACGAGTCAACCTACATGTGCCAGCAAACTATTGGCTTTGTCCATGCTACAGAGCAAATAATTCTTGATGTTATTCTGTCAGCAGAGGTAAGAGTTATAAAGCAGTGTGCCTCTTTGTGGAATAAATACACTGGACACCGATATAAGAAAAAAGCCAGTGAGTTATGAATATGTGTTAAAAGTAGAGTTAAGATACAATGATTTAAAAAAAAAAAAAACTTTCAAAAAGCATTCCTTTTTGAGTTTGTACCTGGTATGTGTCCAGACACTTGCTGTGCTTGTAGTATTCCTTGGCAGTGTTAACAGAGCTGTGCATTGGGCAGGTCAGAGTATATTAAACTTTGATCTCATTGACAGGGCAAACCTGGGCAGTTGCATTTTTTTTTTTTTTTGCAAAGGTAGTGGTAAGTCGTGGGTGCTGGGGGAGACTGCAGCTTTCAGTTACTTTTTTTGTTATTCTTCTAAGCAAGCTCTGACTCAGAGCTGACAAAATGGAAATTTCTGTCCTACAGGAAATTCCAAAGTTGTATTTGAAATAGAAGCAGCCACTGGTCTTCCTGTAATGCAGAAACCTTGTTATTTTAGCTTCTTGAAAAGGTTAGAGCTTCCAAAGACTGTCAGGAGAGGCTGACCTATCTATTCCATATCGAGAGAGCTATGAATCTAAGTCCTAAAAGGGCAGTAAATCCTTTCTGTGTTTAATAGCTTAAAGCTATTTTGCTTGCCTAGTTCAGCCTCCTGCATAACAAAGCTGTTGAACTTAATATCTGAATGATTAAAAAAAAAAAAAAAAGATTAAATCTTCATTTGACATATCTAAGCAGCAAATTATCAGCTGCCCTCTAGAGAAAGTGTATTCTGTAGATGACTTTGCTCTTTGGAAATAATCTGAAAGGGTTTGTTTATTGGTTGTGCTACAGCATCTGGTCCCTGAACCCATTGATAAGTATTGCAGCAGAGTTGTCAAAACCACATTCAAATTCAGTGGCAAGACTTCCAGAAGTCTGCTGTACTTAATCTGCTCCTTTCCCTTGTCTTTCTGCAAGATCTGATTTGCAAGAGAGGGTATTTCATGGATACAAAGAGCTCAAAGTTGAGGGTTGATGTTTATTTCCTCTCCTCACTTGTCCCTTTCCTGTAGAGCTCAGTCTTGGTTGCTGTATCAGTGGGGGTGCAGGCTTGTAACTGCCCAGCCACGAAGAGCTGGAGGTGCCTAAAGGGAACAAAATCCTCTGTTTTTTCACTTTTCTCTAGAAAGGTTCTGATGAGTTAGAGATGGAATAGTATATCTAAAATGCCAATGTTGGGGATTGATATTTTAAGCTAGCCTATTTGAAACCCTTTTAAGTTTTTCTTGGGATCCCATGTGGCACCTATAAGAGAGGTTATTCCTGAGAGTTTATGCTTTTAAAATGTCTGCAGAAGCAAGCATGGAGTAACACTTGGGTGGTGTAAAACTGGTACATCTAAGGTATTGGCTGGCCAGCATAATCTCATAGCAGCTCTTGAAGTGCTGTTACTTCCAAATATGTGGAGGTAGTTTATTATGGGCAGATACTTCAGTGTTTTCTAGTTGTAACAGGATGTGAGAGGCTCACCACTTCTGAGAGAATCAAATGCCTCAGCCCAGTTATACCTGCAATGTGTTAACTCTCATAGTTAACAAAAAGCTTTAAATTACACATGCAAGTCAAATGTGCATGTTTGATTTCCTGGATCTATTAATTTTGTTCTGAGATGTTGTAAATCAAATTTAAAAGTTTGCTTAGATTCTCTTAAATTTCTTACTTATTACTTTCTCATCTTCAGAATGGGACAGGAAGAGTTTATTGCTCCAGGTGTTAATCTGTGTCTGGAGATGGCACTGAAGATCTTCAAGTGGGAAAAACTAATTAGGGAGAGATATTATTTAAAACTAAGAAACTTTTATAACCAGCCTTACAGTGTACTGGGTTGGCCTGGCAAGGATTTGGTAGTGGAGCAGCTACAGCAGTGGCTTCTGTGAGGAGCTGCTGGCAGCTTTCTCTGTGTCTGATAGAGCCAATGCCAGCTGGCTACAAGGTGGATCCAGTGCTGGCCAAGGCTGAACCCATCAGCAATGATGGCAGCACCTCTGGGATAACATATTTAAGAAGCGGGGGGAAACCTGTGCAGTTGCAGCTGGGGAAGAAAGTAGTGAGAATACATGAGAGAACCAGCTCTGCAGACACCAAGATCAGTGCAGGAGGGGAGGAGGCGCTCCAAGTGCCAGAGCAGCCTGTGATGCAGACCCTGCTGAGGCAGGCTGTGCCTCTGCAGCTCATGGAGGAGCCGATCTCCACCTGCAGCCCATGGAGGACCCCACACTGGAGCTGGGGAATGCCTGAAGGAGGCTGTGACCCTGTGGACAGCCTGCTCTGGAACATGTCCTGTCAGGACCTGTGGCCCTGTGGAGAGAGGAGCCCACACTGGAGCGGGGACCCATGGATGGAACCCACACTGGAGCAGTCTGTTCCTGAGTGACTGCACCCATGGAAGGGACACACACTGGAGCAGTTTGTGAAGAATGTTGGAGAAGTTCATGGAGAACTTTCTCCTGTGGGAGGATCCCCACAACGGAGCATGGGAAGAGTGTGAGGAACTCTCTCCTGTGCCAGAAGGGGGAACAGATAATGCGTAATGGACCACCCACAATCCACATTCCGTGACCTCCTGCACCATTGCAGGGGAGGAGGCAGAGAACATGAGAGTGAAGTTGAGCATGAGAAGATGGGAGGGGTGGGGAAACATATTTTTAAGATTTAGTTTTATTTCTCATTACCCTGTTCTGACTCGATTGGTTAATAAATTAAAATCATTTCCCCAAGTCAAGTCTGCTTTACCTGTGTGCATAATTGCTGGATGATCTTTCCCTGTCC
Source organism: Psilopsiagon aurifrons (assembly GCA_025447955.1). Classification (NCBI taxonomy): domain Eukaryota; kingdom Metazoa; phylum Chordata; class Aves; order Psittaciformes; family Psittacidae; genus Psilopsiagon; species Psilopsiagon aurifrons. Next base: position 9,067 of record JAOEHY010038338.1, read on the forward strand.
TTATCTCAGCCCATGAACCTTCTGTTTTCTCTTCCCTGCCCAGCTGAGAAGGGGAGAGAGAGAGGAGCTTTGGTGGGCACCTGGGGACAGCCAGGGTCAACTCACCATGCTGCATCAGGGTTATTTAATATTTATTTAAAATCATTATTTAAAATTCTTCCCTGTGAGGGTGGTGAGGCACTGGCGCAGGTTATCCGCGGAAGCGGTGACTGCCCCATTGCTGGCAGTGTTCAAGGCCAGGTTGGATTGGGCTTTGAGTGGAAGGTGTCCCTGCCCATGGCAGGGGAGTTGGAACTGGATGATCTTCAAGAGCTCTTCCAGCCCAAACCATTCTATGATAATTTTCCCACCTCCCCCTTTTTTTAAAAAAATAAAAAATCCCAAACCAAACAAGGCTGTTCTGGAAAGCCTCCCGTGCTTTCTGGGCTCAGAATTAATCTCAGTTATCATCTCAATTATAGCACCAGGCAGGGAGGTGCTATTCGAACAAGCTGCCTGCCTCGCTGCTAGAAACCTGCCTGGTGGAAGTTACTGCCAGTGTCCCCTCACCCCTGACATTAATGAAAAGGCTAATCTTCTCTAAGTCTCTTCTAGCCTAGCAATCTCTTAAGGGGCTGGGTCCATGATTAAAAACCATAAGGAAAGCAGCTGGCTTTTTATCCTCTCTTAATTATTCCATGGTAGTTGATAGGTGTTGATTTCCCTGGAGTGTCATGGTGATGGAGGTTACATTTCCCTGTGTTGTTGGGACTAAATGTTCAGAGGGGGGTTAGTTGTTTGAGTGCTTTAGTTGGAGCTTTAGAGATGGAAAAAATGAGTGGTGTTCTCTGCAATTTCATCTGATCATGAAGGGCTGCCTTTTATTTGGAAACATGCACCTAAAGGCCAAAACAACAGCTATCCAATGTCAAGGCAAGGAAGGCCTCTTTAATTACTTTTTTTCTTGGCTTTGTTTTTTTTCCTTTCTGCTGTATCTCACCAGCTGGTGGCCAGGAGGCTTTTAGAATGAGCTTAATGAGAAAGTCGAAAATAACACCCTGTTTTTTCCCCGCTGTAACTTGGGGAATAAACTCCAGTAAGTGTTGCAGGATTGTTCTTTCACTGCTCTCCCCAGCCCCCATTGCTTCATTTAAAAATATGAGTCACTAACTGTTATTAAGAAGTCCTGGTCATGGCTGGAGGTGATTCTGAGTGCTGTACTTGCCTTTTTAACTAGTAAGGGTTAGTGCTGACTGGCCATGAGCCATGGAGTCTGATCCCTGCTCAGAAGAACCCAGCTCTCGCCACTGGGCTTCAGGGAAAGTTTACAACATTGCAGGTTTTGTACAAGCATCTGTGCTCCCTCTGATGCCCCTACTGATTTGCTCATTTAATTAAACAGGAGACAAGCGTGAGATGGGTAATACCTAATCTTCTGTCCTTTGACCCTGTTCTGTCCTACGTGTGGTGGTAAGAATTGTCAGTTACCTCATTACTGTATTACTCTGTAAGTGCAGCAACCTTTTCTTCAAATGTCAGGTTCAGGGAGCTTTAACTTCCAGCCTGAGAAATAACCCACCTACATAATCGCAGTTTGCTCCTAATCTGAACTCTTAACGGCTTCCCCACACTGAGAGTAGCAATTGGGCTATTCCCACAAGCCAACCGCAGGTAACTACTCTCGTTTTGGAAAATTTTGTGGTTGGAGGCATCCTGAGCTATGGTAACACAGTTATAAAACTAAAATTCAAACTGTATGAATGCCAGGTATTTTAAGAGATTTGTGTTTTGGGGTGTTTTGTTGTTTGTCTTCCTCTGGGACACAAGACTTCAAAGCATCATGCATGCACCTTGTGCAAGTGATAACCATAAACACCCAAGTGTAACTTAGTGTCTGAAAGTGCATTTTATTATTGTGCAGGATGTAAATTTTGGTATGATACTCCAAAGCAAATGCCTTCATGCTTCTCCCTTAGGGACACTAGCTGTAAAAAATTCAATCTTATTGATGAAACACTTGCTTCCCAGCCCATTACTCGAATGGGTCTACTGTCTGTTCCTCCCACATATACCTCCTGCTCCACAGCTCTGTCCCAAGAGTGCTTTGGGCAAGCAATGCACTCAGGGCAGGACCTCCCTTTCTTTTGCTTTGTGGCTATCTCCATTTCTAGTCCATCTTTGCTGAGTATATTCTTTGCCTCAGTTCACTGGTGGCTGCTGATGAGACAGTGTTTCACTGCCTCATTTTGAAACCCTTCCAACATCATGAACTGTTGTTATTTTGTGCACACTTTTGATTTCCTTTAAGCTCTACATGCCTTGAGGAAAGCAGATTGGATTTAGTTTTTGCAGGCTCTAATCTGGCATCGCTGAGCTTGAAGCTTTGTGGGAGAGATGAGCAGTCAGTACTTCTGAAAACCAAGCTGCTTCCCTTTGTGTCTATAGAAAGAACTGTGTGTAACTACTGACATATTGCTTCTTTTATGAACTACTGTCTCTTTACTTGCCTTGGCTTTAAATCACCTGATTTCTGAGCAACTAATTTGAAAAAAAGCTTTGTGGAAATATTAAAAATAATAATCCCAAAATAACACAGATGTATTTTAGAGCTGTCTGAAAGCCTGAAGTTGAACTGAAATACCCAGTACCTCAACCAGCTCTGATTCCTGTGTTTATTTACATTTATAATACAGTGAAACTAAAACCTGTCTTACATCATCTCCTATGCATTTGCTATGCCATTTGATCACATGCAGGGAAAGATTACATTAGTAGCTTCTTTCCCCTCCAGGCGTTTGGAAAGGAGAACCCAAACATAATCGTGTTGCATATTACACACAGATACTACCTGAAACGCAGTTATTTTTCCAAATGCAATGCGGCACACTTCGAAGTGTGCTTTCTAAATATCCTATAGTTTATAGTACATTCTTCAGTTGTTCAGCAGTGAAAGTGGGCTGGGTATTAACTAGAAGTTGCTGACACCTTTTAGTGTGATTCACAAGGTGAGTTAACTGGTAATCTAGGTAATTTTGTTATAAGTTAGCAATTTAAAGAGGTATATAAAGCCTGAAGAGAGGGAAGATGTGTTAGAGTGTGAAGTTCGAAAGTAGCATAACTGGGATTACCTAGATGTAAAAAATCCTCAGACCCATCTGGCTTGCACCTTCCAATAGTGCTGAGGTTACTGGGAATTGAGGGCTTTCTTCTAAAGTCCTGTTCTGCAGAACACCACACTGCTGCACACCTGCAGCTGGGCAGTTCTGAGGACTTTCAGGCAGTATTCCTACTCTGTGTAGAACTAGTTGCCAAATAAGATGCCATACAACACAAATGAGACCCAACAAGTTCTAGCTCTTGCTGCTCAGGTAGATGGTACCTCTCAGGTTTTTAATGGCAAGATCTGTTGAGCCTAATTTAATTTAAATCCCATTTTATGAAGTTTGCCAGACTCTTTCTTGTCTGTATAAATCCCATCAGTGACCCATCAACTCATTTCATCTTTTAGAAAGAGCCAGAAGCACAAGAACTGAACAGGGACTATTGAATTACACAAATGCAAAGTTCTCAGTGAGTAGCCGGAACACGTATTTCTCTAAAAACAACTTTCAACGCTATGTTTTCATAATCGGGTCCCAGACTATGTCATGTCAAACAGACAGAAATTTCAGAGACACAATCAGAACTAGATGATCAGGAGAAATCAGGCACTCAAATGCCTTGTTATGTGTCAAAGTCCAGTATTTATGGGTCACTGGTATCCATGTGGCTTCCACTTAACCCTTTAGCATGGAACTGACCCAAGTTCCTCATATCCTTGGCTGAGTGCCGAAATTGTTGTGCTTCTCAGCAAAATGGTGGCTTCTTTGGGCAGCATATGTGCAGTTGGATTAGGCTTGCCAGAGAAGGTCTCAGCCTGAGGACTGGAAGGACTATCTGTTTTGGGGATGATGAGAGAGTTTTTGTACAAGATGGGCATGGAGCAGATCTGCAATGCCAGGCCTCAGGCAGTTAGGCTCACATCCAGCCCCAGGACCACAGGGTTTGTCCCTCAAAATGCAGCCAGAGGGTTGTTCAGCTGCTTGTAAGGTGCAACAGGGGTTTTGTGAATGACAGTGGGACCAATGGATGGACTCAGTAGGCATCAACAGCAGAGTGTAGGGATGCTGCTTTCTCCTTGTGCATTGAAACCTCAGTGCAAAATGTTCTCTTGCTATTACGATTTGATTTAGGAACATAAGGGAATGAGGTTAATACGTTTATGAAACTTGCTTGGTGAAAATATTTTAAGACTATGTTCTCTGTATAACTATCTTGACTGTTATCAGCTCCTTTGGTCAGGGTCCTCATCAGCATGAATGCAATTTCCATGCATTGTTTCAGTCTGGAAATGAAACAATTTTCATTAATGGAAACCTGGTTCTCAAGCAGAACAATTAGACCCACTTCAGGTTGAAAAAAGATAAAAGCATGCTAATTTGGATGGAGGACTCTTCTTTCAAGGCAGCCAATTGAGTCATCAGCTTGCCACCCACCTGACTGTCTGACAGGTAATTAGGAGATAGTCCTCTTTTTGTGTGGAGTGTGTGCGTAAACCTCCACACTCTGGTGTCACTGCCCATTGGAACTTCCAGAGGAAAGAGCTAGTCAGTGGCAAAAGAGTGAGGAGAGCACATTTGTCAGACGGTGCCCAACAAACTGGCATGTTTTTTTGTTTCAGCTCATTATTTTTGTCTTTTCACAGCTACCTGAAGTTTCTGGCAGTAAAGTCGTCATGGCAGACCTGGGCTGCAAAACACCCAGCGACTGCACCGTCTCCAGACTGCTCAGTGTAGTGGAGAGTGAACTCCGGGCTGGGAGAGACAAAGGTGACCCCACTGAGAAGCAGCTCCAGGTTGTCTTAGAGGATGCGACGCTCTGGCAGAGATTCAGAGAAGTCACTAATGAGATGATCGTGACCAAGAACGGCAGGTGAGTGATCTGCTCAGCACTGTGTGCTAAGTCTAGATGGCAACCAGGGGGGTTAACTGCTGTAGTAATAAACTCTGTGTGTAGGTCTGAAAGAACTGCAGGGAACATGTAGCAGCCTTGCAGTCCCCTAAACCCAGCATATGGTCAGAATAGGGTGTCCCTGCTCTTTTTTGGTCACTGCTAAACCATTCTCACCATCCTTTATTCCTGCTTATGAAACACGCTGGAGAAATATGTTGACTGGCTTAAGGTTGCACAAAAATGGAACTTTTGCAAGGGAATTGATGATACCTCTCAAACCCTTTTGAATGACTTCTTGTACTAATAATCAGCCTTTATTCTCAAGTCCTTCACTGTAGACCTCAAATTACTGTACGGAAGCAAATTGGTGGTGTTATCCCCAGCTGCAGTTCCTTTCTCTCTGACTGTGGGTATTAATGGCTTGTACAAGCAGTCTGTAGTAGAATTGGGTACAATAAGCCTGTGCCCTATGTGCTGTCCAGATTACATGGTCCCACAACGGTATCACTCAGTAGCTGTTGCTGGTGCCCTCAGAAACAAGTGTGGAATATTGGTTAACACAGTTTTAGGCATGCAAAATATCGTGTTGTAAATGGATCACATATCTTACTAATTGGGGAACAGGAAAGGCATAGGAAAACTTGACAAGGATACTAATTCTGAATGAGGCACTGGATTTTAGGAGGCTCTTCACAGAAGCTCTGCTCTTAAATGGGCTGACAGCAGAGTCTACCCCATAAGAGACAGGCAGCTACTACAGTAGGGTTCTCCAGTACTTTTGGTGCCAAGGTTTTTATTTAATGTACCCCTGCCACTCCTCTGCCACCACCCACAGCCCCCCCAACACATACACATTTCTTTTGCAAGACCTCTCAGGAGATCCACGTAGGGATCATGCAGTGTGACTTTAATTGATGTTGCAGACTTTGATTTAGCAGAATTTATGGGCAATATTACTGTTGACTGTAGCTTGGCAATGGACAAGGATGAAAGCAGTTGAAAGGCAAAATTCAGCCTGTTGGCTCAGCAAGGTTACTCAGTTGAGAAGACAGCTATCTTCCCAAAATATCAGCTCTTGGTGTAACACTGCCTATTGCCATTCTGATTCCTCCTAACAACATATAGGGAAAGAAATCTTCTGCTAAGATTCTCTTTATACCAAGAGCCTGCTCTTTGCTTCATTTAAGTTGCTTTAAAAACTGCTGTTAAGCTACAGCAAACTTCTGAGTGGACTTTCACTTATCTTGTGGTAGCTTTAAAGGACTCCTGAGCAGTGCAAGTGACCAAAAATGAGGTAAGATAGGTTTGCCCCAAATTGATGAAATTGGTACAAAGCATCACACCTTACCAACAGGGGCTTTTCAGTTTCTTTCCTCTTATCTAGTGTAAATCATGACTGCACAGTGATATCTCTAAAATGTCTAGGTTAGTACATAGATTAAATCCTTTTATGATGATAAGGGAATCTTTTGTTATTTAAATGTGTGTGGTTACATTTTATTTCATTTGTAAACTCTCTTATTTTTCTTTATTCTTATTTGTAAACTCCTTATCAGCTTGAACCTATTTTTCCTAAAACCAGTGACAGCTCTAGTGATGTCAGTGGGGACAGGAATAGATTATTTATGATCAAACTACAGTCATCTCAAAATAACAAATTATAAAAGTATGTCACACTGTCATCTGCATAAATCCTTTTAACAAAGTCACTGTAGCATCCAGGACTATGAAAAAGCATCTCTTGCATTTCTGGAAATATCTTCCATAACAAACACATCAACTCATTAAAAAAAGGAATGCAGAGAGTGACCTGCAGCAAAGCTCTTGGAGCAATCCCATGCAGTTCAAAAAGAGACGAACTTGAGACAGTTTCCATTGAGTGCTGAGTTTTTTCAGGTTCAAGATACTTCAGTGATTTTCTCCAGAGGGATTCTCAACAGAAAAAATATTGACCTAATTCTGCTGCTGCTTAAATCAGTAGGACTTACTCAGTGATTCTTCCTGAAGGGCATATGAATGCTTTTGAAAACTCTGTGCTTCAATTAACAGGAACAGCCAATCTGAAGTTCTGTGTGTGAAAACTAAGACAGTTTGTGCAGACACATTGTTAGCAAAATTCAGAAATTAAACTGAAACCTGATACAGGAGCATTGGAGAGCATGAAAGGCTGATTGATTAGTGATCCTCAAGGGTCAAGTTCTAGCATACACAATTCTCTCTGCTGTGACAGTCATCTCTAATTGATACTGAGGGTCCCAAAATGTCGTAATTAGACGAACCAACTTCAGTGTTAACACCTAGATATGTCTCCATATCAAACTGCATTATAATAACCACCTGCCATAGCAATATGCTTAGGTACACAGGGAAGAGAGATACATTCTGAACAGGGTGTACTTCAATGCAATTAAACAGCATGCTATACCACAAAATACATCCCAGCAGCTGCAGCCGATATGGTGGGAATCAGTCTCTTATTTTGCTTATATTTACTGTATTCAAATGGTACTTCAATATAAACTGCTCTGTGTTTATACCATATCAGCTATGCAGTGTGCTGAGGCTTTGCCTAGAGGCAGGAAGGTGCCACTGTTCCCCTCTGCACATCTGGAATGTGGATCAATGAATCCACAGTGGATCAATGCAGACAAATGTGAGTAAGGGGAATGAAGCCCTTTCCAGGCTTAAATGCTAAGGCAGCTTTACTAGTACTACACATTCAAGTTTGATATCAAACACCTTCCCACTCAAGTTCTGTACTGTCGAGTAATTGTAGCAAATCTGCTCTAAATAAACTGAAGAGCCTGAAGTGCTCAACTATTTCAGTAACGGAGCTCACGTGTGTACCTACCTGGTCATTGAAACAAACATTCTGACTGAAGCAAGTATGGAGAAATCATCATTTGCCATGCTAAAAGAAAGACAGACAACTGCGTTTTCTCATAGTAAAGCCACTGATCAGCGCAAGTGAGGTGGTAAGTTTTTTATCCTTAGAATCTGCACAGTCAAGACATGCTGGTCCAGGTGAGGCAGAGGTTAACTGCATGTGAAGCAGGTTAATGCACCAAAGTGCTATAATCTCTGACACAGGAGGTTAGAGTTGGTAATGACTGTATTCTCTTTTGGCATTAGCCTAGAGGCCTTCCAGGGATACACTCAAGCCTCACAAGTAGAAAGGCAAGGAAGTCTGCATTGTGGGCAAGGGAATTAACAATCTGCATGTATCACAGATAGTTCTGATAAACCTAGTGATACATTTTCATGTGGATAAATTTTCCCCTCCACTTCAATTTCAGCTAAATACCTAAGTGTGTTACTTTGAGGACTGACTGTACAGGGCCTGGGCTGTGCAGGGAGCAATGCATCCGCACTTTTTATCATATCCCTGTTTGATAATTGGTGCATCCTGGCCAGAAAGATGCATTAAAAATAGCATATAAGTCTCTGGCTAAGCTTCTGTTTAGTGAGAAAGATCACAGTTCAGTGTATCTTCCTCAGTGCCGCACAGGCCCTACATTGTCAAGGATTTGTATTCAATTAAAAATCTCAAATTTCTCAAATCCTGTCTTCTCCTGTCAGCAGAAGGTGATGAATGTATACAGCACGGACTGTATAAAGGTATCCAGAAAAGTAGGTGGTGAGTGGGATGATACTGTTAGCAGTCTGCAGTTGGGTGTCACTGGAGAGTATGGCTGTAGGGGCAGAGACTTGTGTCCTTTTAGAGCCTTGAGTTCCTTTGCTGACTGGTTTGGACACCTTGCACTACTACCTACGTAAGCCTAGAGAGCCACCTTACCTTAGCCCCACGGCCATGGGCTGCAGGCAGTTGCTGTGGTTGCTTGGTGTATCTGATCTCTCTGTACCCACCTAGAAAAGTAGTTTCAAGATTCACTGGCTTATGCATACAAATTTGGAGTGGCAAAATGGCAGTTGCCAGGAGAGGTCAGTACAGAGGTGTCTGGGGCAGGGAGGCCTCCTCTCATAGAAGAATGTGGGAGGTTATACATAACAGCTGTAATAATCTTCCTCTGGAAAGACATGTCTTTGTTGACAAGTTAAGAAACTTAGTGAACAGGAAACCTTTGTTGGAAGACTCCTCTGTTCTGCTGATCACAATTTTCTTCTCAGTACCTGAAACTGTTGGAGCCCTACTCACTATTGCTGCAGAATTTGAGGCACTGAGATGCCAATTCAGAGCTGTACTATATGGATCACAAGTACCAGGACAGACAGAAAACTGCTGAAAATCTAGCTGTGAACTGCGCAAATCTCCTTTACAAAAGAGAAAATAGTAATTGAAAGGAGATTGAGAAAAGGTGACACTGGACCTTTAAGAGCAAAAGGTGCATTTTTGCAAAACTAAACAAAGGCAAGATTTCTTGTGCATTTTTTAAATGCTCAAGAGGGTGGGAAGACTTGATGACAGATATTTATTGCTTAGTGAAAGACAACATTGCATCTAAGGTGGAACTAAAAGCAGAACCACCTGATCAAGCTGATGAGTTCAGGGAACATGGAAGGATGGGACCAATTTACTGGCAAAACTGCCAGGTGCAAGGTCTAATGGCAAGGATTTTAACCAGACTTCTCAAACTGGAGATTTATTTAATGGTGATGAGACAGTATGAGAATGCTTGCACTTAGGAAAGGGAGAAAACACATTTCAGTTAACTGCAGACTTTTAAGTATATCACTGAATGAGAATTCAGGATGTATTTTGAAGGAAAGAGTAATGAAGTATGTGGAAAACAAGGAAAATGAGATAAAAAGGCATTTTACTAAATTTAAGTCATGCTAGACTAACCTGTCACAATCCTGATAAAGGAGTACTTTTAGACATGGAAAACGTAGCAGACTTGTTCAGGTATTTCTAATAGCACTACCTGGAAACCATTACTCAAGTGGGAGATCTTGGGGATTAACATAAGAACCATAGAAAGTGATAGAGGGAAGGGCCTGACTTTGCTCACAAAATGACAGAATACGACCATCCCTTCAAGGGAAGGGAAAAAAACCTTTTGCATAGAATAGCATGGTCAATAAATCTATCTGGAGTCTGAAGAGTACCTCTCTGGGATTATGTCCTGATTGCTGGACACTGCAGAGTGATCTTGGAGGATATATCCACAGTCAGACAAAGTGGGACTCGGACACTTGCCAGAGCATGGGAACGTGTACTGGGGGAATCTAAGCACCAGAGAAGTGCACTTTATAATAGAATCCTGCAGTTAACGCAGCTCATCTGTGGTTCAGCCGCACCTTGTCAGCCATTTTCATCTCTTGTCCAATCCTGTTCATGCCTCTTTTCCCACGCCTAAGGATGTATTTAGCATGTCCAGATCCCATGGACTCTGCTGATGCTATGCACAGTTCATTCTGTTTGCAACTCTTGGCATGATCAAGACCTTAGTATCCTACTTTAGTGATAACATGTTTTTTTCCTAAATTACTGAAATAAAATGAAGGATTAATCATAAAAAGACTTCCTCAGCTAGACGGAGGGAGGATGTTTTTCACATTGACCTAATCTGTGAGCATCTGGTCACATACGTATTAAAGAGAGTGCTTCAAAACCAGTTTCCAGTGGTGTACCCATTTTTTGTTTCCTGACCAGGCGGATGTTCCCCGTTTTGAAGATCAGTGTGTCTGGCTTAGACCCAAATGCCATGTATTCCTTCCTACTGGACTTTGCCCCCACTGATGGCCACCGCTGGAAGTACGTAAATGGAGAATGGGTGCCAGCTGGGAAGCCAGAGCCACCAAACCACAGCTGCGTCTACATCCACCCAGACTCTCCCAACTTTGGGGCCCATTGGATGAAAGCTGCCATTTCCTTCAGCAAAGTCAAACTTACCAACAAACTAAATGGGAGTGGGCAGGTATGGCCTGATGTTTCCCCATACACCTCTTGGCTTCAATTGCAAGCACCTCCCAATCAAGAAATATCAAGGGTCCATTTATGTAATTATAGAGGCCCTTACAGGCCTCTTCACCCACAGATGCCAATTATTCTCTGGAGGCCAAATGTAAACAGGAATAAACAGGCCTTAATTGGCGCTTTCAGATTTTAATGGACTTCTTGATGTTAAGAGAGACAGAGTGCTGTGGTTTACTTAATCATCAGGGGGCTTTTCAGAGTTGGTCTTGTGTGCTGGGGATTTTTACATAGGACTTCAGAGAAAAGGGGAAAAAATGGTCATGGGTATTAGGTTTTTGTTGTGTTCCCCCATGTTGTTTGGTGTAAGTGGAATGTTGGCAGGAGTCAGATAGCAGAATAAAAGGCTGCTCCTAAATGAAATAATTACTATGTCTGCTTTTGCATCATGATAATTATCAATATTCTATTGAATCAGCGTTGGCCTTTGGAAAGAAACCACATGTACCAGAAATAAGTGACTTTCTCTTTGAACCCCTTAAAAATGCAAACAGGAAAATTAGTTTTGTTTCGTATTTTATTTTTGATGATGCATCTAAAGGTAAAATGTTGCACAAGACCTTTTGTCTGCTTGTTTGCTTTGTACAAAACTCCTACATTGGATGACACTTGTCATCCTCGAGTCAATTCCTTTCATGTAAATAGTATATGTTCTCTATCTGTTATTTCTATTAGGTTTTGAGGTACTTCCATAAGCTTAGTACCCTAATGAGGTAGGAAATTATCTCTTATTTACAGACTGGAGAACATAAACATGACCTGACTTTTCCTATGTCACACATGGAATCAGCACACAAAATTTATTGTGGAGCATAGAACAGGATCTGACTTTGCAAATTCTTGTCCTGTATCCAGGACCTTTAGAAAAATCAAAGGTCTCAGAAAAGTATGCGCAGGAGTAAAAAAGCTACAGAAAACCAACTTGAAGGGTCAAAGAGACCCTGGCAAAAAAACAGGGGAATGTGATATGTCCATATGGTGAAGTAGAAAGCAGGGGAGGAAAAGCCATATGAGAAAAGCCCAAGCAAAAGTTACTAAATAACAAACCAGGTTAGAGAGGTCTAACCAAGACTTGTTTAGATACACTTCAACTTGCTCGGAAAGACGATTAGGCGGCTGCCTCAGCTCCCTGCTGTCCTGATTTCTGTGACGGTGATTCTGAGTCTTTAAGACAGTAGAAGCAGGACAGGGATTGCCCTTTAACTGTTTCAACAGCCTTTAGTGCAGTGGAAGCCCAATGTTTTGAAGACCGCAGCTGCCGCCACAAATATTCACTAATGCTGCCAGATCAAAAGTTTAAAATCCAAGTCCAGTGAAGTCTCATTCTGTTCAGCCCTGTGGCTCATCAGAAGAGAAGGCAGCACCTGCCCTTCTGCTCTCACTAATCACTGACTTTAGCAGTGGCATCTGGTCTATTACAGAGGTAGAGCAAAAGAGCGGCTGCGAGATACCGAAGTGGCACTGGGCTCTGTCTCTCTGTTTTGTTTTCTGCAGATAATGTTGAACTCCCTGCATAAATATGAGCCTCAGGTACACATAGTTCGAGTAGGAGGCCCCCACCGGATGGTGATGAACTGTTCCTTCCCTGAGACACAGTTCATAGCTGTGACGGCCTACCAAAATGAAGAGGTAGGTGGATGCCACACTGTACTCTTGGTTATCATTGATGAGATATATTAAATCTTATTGACTACAAGATCAGCATGCCTTCTCTTGTTTTTCCCACTGGCCCCATGCAGTGTAATGCAGTGTAATGCAGTCCATCCAGTCCAATACTCTGTCTTCTCTCTGCAGTAGAAAGTTGTCTAATCTAGTGTCTGGCTGCAGTACTAAGCCAGTTCTAGCTTAATATCCTGCCACAATTGTTCCAGACTGGCCCATCTGTCCTGGCATCCCAATCCTGTAACGGAAAAAAGAGATAGTCAAGTCCAGTATCTTTCTCCAGCAATGACTGACAGTTATAATGACAGCCCTATTACTTCCCACTCCTTTTATACAATTGCAGAATAGCACAACATTCCATGGGAAAATTTATTCTTAACCCCAAAACTGTAATGGAGAGATGCTTTGGACTATGACAACTGCTAACTCACATGCCACATCCCTTAGCTAGTGTTGCTGCAGATTTGATTCATACTTGGTAGGAGTTCGGTGTTTAAATGCTCTTGAAAGGGTCCACCCTCCCACAGAATTTGCCATACTAGAGCATGTCACTAGGCTGCCTCAACTGATGTTCTGCCTGTGGCACTGATCAGTACAAAGCACTCTGCAATGAGCAAAGCTCTCTCCTAACGAGCTCTGGAAAACATGTGGGTTTTGTTAGGCAGCTCCACTTAGATTACTCTGGAACATGTTTTGTCAAGTTTCTGTTCCTTCACTAACATGCCTTGTTTTCTGTAAACTCAAGATAACAGCTCTCAAAATCAAGTATAATCCCTTTGCCAAAGCCTTCCTGGATGCGAAAGAAAGGTGAGTACAGCTCTTTTTGCTTCTGTAGCATTTTGCTGCTGATGTGGTAAAAACAGTGGCATCACAATGTGAAAGATACATTATATAACTTAATCTTGTTTCTGCTGCCTTAAATCCAGATTTATTCCACTGATGTTACAATAGAGTCTCAAGTGAGTGAATATCCTCTTGGGGATCTTAGGACTTAGCACTGTCTACACAGGAAGTCTGAAATGAGATGGTGTGAACTACTCCAGTAATGTTATACACCATGTGTGTTCACTACATTGTACTTGCACTCCAGTGAATCCCATAATTTCATAGCTTGGGGAGAACAATAGTTAAATGCACCTGTCGGAAAACAAAACTTAAGTGAAATTGCACCGTGACTGTAATTTAACTACGCTGCTACTATTAAATCTGTGTAATAATGTATGATGTGCTTATTTAAACTAACCTGTAGGTGCTACCTATATAAGATGCTGGAGATGCTTCCACTGGAAACAAATTGTAGTTTATCTTTCAAAGTTTTACTTTCCTCTTCCATTCTAATGCAGAGGGGCAATCCAAATTATGCACTGCAGTCCATAATTGCTCATAAATTTTGTTTGGACCTGCCTATGTCTTCTGACACATAGAATCATAGAATAGTGAGGGTTGGAAAGGTCCTTAAGATCGTCTAGTTCCAACCTCCCTGCCATGGGCAGGGATACCTCGTGCTAGACCATGTCTCTGAAGGCTCTGTCCAGCCTGGCCTTGAGCACTGCTAGGTATGGAGCACTCAACACTTCCCTGGGCAACCTGTTCCAGGGCCTCACCACCCTTACAGTAAAGAACTTCTTCCTTACATCTAACCTGAATCTCCCCTGTTTAAGTTTAAACCCATTACTCCTTGTCCTATTGCTACAGTCCCTGATTAAGAGTCTCTCTCCGACATCCTTGTAGACCCCCTTCAGACATAAAGTGTCCTACATATCTGCAAGAGAATCTGTATTTCTTTCCGTTCTTCTCACCACTTAAAAAGCTGTTGTGTCTCAGCATCAGGATTTCCAGCTGTGGAGGGAGACTGCTGACTTGGGCTTGCCTCGCTGAGCAGGTGGCACATAGCCCCACTTTGGTCTGGGCAGGGGGCCAGGCCAGGCTAAGGCTGTTCATGCAAGCAGGAGCCATGCCCACAGGTAGATTTAGAATTCCAGGTTCAGCCCTTGAATTTGGCACAAACTTAGGAACATTTTAATGTATGCAATGAAACGTAAGTTCCTGCTTCCTTTATGGCAGACTGCAGAAAAATCTACTGCTGTGTATCAAGTGGTTAAAGAAGATGGACCTATCTCCTTTATAAACTTTGGGGTTTTTTTGAGTGAATAGTTCTGGTTTTAACTTTCTTTTATAATTTCTCAATGAGAAGTTTTACCACTAAGTATTTTGCTTTTCAGAAACCATCCCAAGGATGCTCCAGAAACAGTCTCTGAAGGTCAACATATGACATATTCTCACTGTGAGATTTTATTCATGTCGGCCGGAAGATTTATGTGATATGATAGATGTTGGGAACCTGGGACTTGCTTAACTGGATCACACCAGTCATTCACTGGGTCCTGAGTTATGTTCATAGAGAGGAATCCTTTAAAAAAGTAAAGAAGATTGAAGAAACCTCACAGTAGGAAATATTGCAAGTTTCTGCAGAGGAATCATTCTGCTTATAATCCACTTTTCATTATTAAAACAAATCTAGAATCAAGATGCTGTATGACATTTTTAGGGCTTTCTCCCCCATTTGTTTTGTAACTGTGAATATTTTTGTCACCTATAAAATTACTTTTCATGGGTTAACAGGTAAAAAAATGGGAGGAAGCAGAGCTGGTGTTTGTTTTAATAGTCAGTTTTTCTTTCATTTGTTCTTTGATGATTGTGACATTTTGTGTTAGTTGTTTTCAGGTCTTGTTTTTTAGGGTTAGTGGTTTTTTGGGGGGTTGGTGGTATGGGGCCTTTTTTGATTGCCAGTTGTTCCATAAACCAGTATCTTGGACTCTGCTTGTTTCTGAGGCACAGCTGATTCCACAAGAAGGCTGGTTACTTTCTTTATAGTATTGCAGTGTTTAAGTGCAATAATTGTTTTCTTCTCTCTCTCCCCTTAAAGTGGGTGGCTGGGTGATTTCCAACCCAGATACAATGTGTGCATCAGGAAGCTCTAATTATCAGTACACTGGACCTTTGCCTCTGGCAGCTCCACATGCTCCCCATGGCTACGAGCGATATTCTGCACTGAGAGGGCATCGGGCTGCTCCATACCCACCTTCCTATATGCAGAGAAATCATTCCCCTACAGGTACAACTTTAATGTTGCTTTGCTTCCAAGGAACAGATGCTCTCTGACTGTCTGCCCCTTGCTTTAGGTTAACATAAGCATTAAAACAAGCAAGAGCTGAGGCTGGGAAAGAGCATAAGTATGTAACAATCTGCACTGAACCTGCATGTGCAAAGTATGGTTAAGACAACAAAAAGTAGGTGCAAAGAGCTGGGTGCACTGAAACTGTTAATCATAAATGAGGGTGAATGAGCTTGCTTAAAGTACAACTCCTAATTATACAAAAAGAGCATTGCAAGCCTTCTTTCAATGTCATGCCATGAAATATTTGTGCTCTCATGTCAAAGCAGCCCTTAGCAACATGGCAGGAGCTGACTTGAGATGAGGGCATCTTGGTATTGCCAAAATGTCTTTTGAGTTTATTTCACTCTCTAGATCTGGGTGCAGAGTTCCAGAAATTGATTCCACTCTGATCATATGAAATTGGCCAGAAGCAAGAGTAAAGTAATAAAGTAATTTGTTTGCTAATTATAATTTAGCAAGGCATCATGTTTAATGGAAATATTTAAGCTTAGGTTATAAGGAAGTATCAAAACTTTGCCACTCATATGGCAAATATCATTAAAGAAATGAGATGAATATTAGACTTGCAAAAAGGCATATCCTAAAAGGCATGTCTATCATGCTGTATCTTCTCATATAGCACATCTGGAATTACAATGGCACCTTGCTACTCTCTTAATAAACACATGAATTTTGTCTTTTTACTTATGGAACCTCATGATCAAATTGATTCCTGAGACCTACCCATGTTCTGTTGCCTTAAGACAATGTCTCTGCAACAGTTGCTGAAGATTTGTTTGTTACTCTTTTATTTTTTCCCTCCCAAAGTTAATTTGTTGGAGAGCTCCAGCAATAATCTCCAGATATTCTCCGGACATGACAGCTGGACTTTGCCATCCTCTCCACATGCTAATTTGCTCTCAGCACCACACACAAAGGGAGCTGCCAGTCCTGGACCCAGGTAAGGCTACAGGAAAAATAGTAGGAGCAATGAGGCTTGTGGGACTGCCATGGTGATTCACATTTTGTTCCAAGCTTTAATTGGTATTCAGGACTTGAAACGTGTCCTAAGTGCCCAATTTGACATTCCTGGACAAATCTGTCCAACAACCTAATTGTCTTCTGCTCTGAAATCAATGGGAACTTTATTCTTCCCCAGCACTGCTGAAAACCAGGATCTTGGAAGAGCCACAGAGAACTCTGGTGTCTACAGTCTGAGAGCATTTTAAAGCCAAATTACTTTTTTATTACATGTTTTTCACTGTTCTCCTTCATGAAATGAGGATCCTAATCCCATACAGGGATGTAACAATCTAATTCATGTTCTACTGTGAAAGTATTGTTAATAGGGTAGTAAACACTTTTAGGAATGGATGGAATTTAGAGGCAGAGAGTCAATTAATTATCAAGTATTTCCCCTTTTTTTCCCAAGATAAATGCACACATTTCTTCTCTAATTTAGACGCCAGGAAAACCAGCTGCAATTCTTTAAAGTTTGTAAGCATTCACAAAAGAGATCTCTAAATCCTGAAACCTCACGTGTTTGTATATTTCTCTCCATGCCTTTCCCCAAGGTCACCAGGTCTGATGGTTGCTGATCTAGTTTAGTAACTTGATGTGATAGCTGTCTTTTAGCAGATAATGCACTTGACTTTACTGTGGTAAATCTCTTGCAGGTGGAAAATGCTTTGAAATAGGTACTTCAATTTGTACTGCCTTTTTTTTTTTCCCCCCCAGCCACTACCCTTGCCTGTGGACAGTGAGCAACAGTGCTGTAAACACTGCCAACCCCGGAAGTGAGGTGAACAGCAGGCCTTCGAGCATGTTTCTAAGGGGTAATGTCCCCTTACCCACTGCATCATCAGTCCAAATCCCTCTGCAGGGAATGGTATCCAGCAGCATGGAAATGCAAGGGGAAACTGCTCTAGCCAGGTTGGCTGACTCTGTGTGGACATCTTCACACTCCTTTTAATGGATTGGCAGCTCATGAGGGAGCTTCAGCCAAACCAGACTGATGCAAATGGCAAGCAACCCCTTAACACTGCCGCTCCGAGTAGGGATATGTATGCAGAAAACCGACTTCATCAAACATCACATTCCATAATGTACCTCTAGTGCGCCAGCGAAGCCAAAATGCATAACGCAAAGACAGGAAATGTTATGGGAACCAGCTTATTACTGTAACCTTTATGCGTCATTCAGAAAGAATCTTTATAGTCAGTTTAGCTTCTGTATCACATAAAAAATGGTCAGACATGGGAATGAGTGAAGCAGATATGGCAGCTGGATGTTCGTTTGTAATTTTAAAAGTCCTTTCTGTAACTAACAGCCAAGTACTGGGGAAATTGTGAGCAAGTGGTAATTGGAAGGGACAGCGCTGCTTTAAAGACTTTCTGAATCTGTCACATGGAGGTTTTCACAATACCTGAAACCAAACCCTTCAGGGGATGAAATCAGTCTGACACCCTCATGCCACCTGCATACAGTATTCTCTGTCTCCTTCCCTCCTTCAGCTTCTGTTTGCTATTTGTGTGCTATAGGGATAATCGATATACTCAAGCTGAGAAAATGGCTGCATTGTAGCAGCAGGATGAAGGGCATCTAGTTTAGTATTTATAGTCTGATGTAATGGTCTTTGAAATGAAAAGTTCCAATGTTTTCTATATGTGCTATTTTTGAAAGGGTGGAAGGAAAAGAATTACGGAAAAAAGATTCAGCTTGCATTTCCACTTTGCTTCAGGTATAGAGTATAAATAAAATACAAATAAATGGTGTATTATCTCCTTAGTGCCTTTCCAATGAGTAAACACACATACAGGCTTTTTCTCTTAACAGCCTCTGAGCAATTTCAACCAGCTCTGCCAGAAGCATGTTGACAGGACATGAATTTTCTATTCCTAGGCCTGGCTGTGTGCTCTTGGGCACAGTGTTTCATGTCTGTATACCTTTTTCTCCTCTCACCTTTCGTCTGTTTCAGCTTCAATTTCCATACTACAGCTTTTCCTATCCCATGTAATGTACAGAATCTAAAATAGCAGAGGCCTGATCCTGTCTGGGATTTCTAACCGCTAGTGTGAAGCAGATAGTAACAGCCATCCCTCAGTCTTCCTTGTCCTCTCATGCACCTCCTTGGGCAAGCCTATCAGCTTCTCAGAGGAATGTGCTGCCATTTGATCTCTTGTAGGGGTAAAGGAAAAATTTCTAGCTACCTCATGTAGATTTGTCTCTGAATAATGAAATGTCCAGCAGCAATTCAGTCCTGTTTACAGTTATGAGCATTGGTAGGGGCTGGATAGATAGCTCTGAAAGGGAAAATACTTAGCATAGGTACAGAAGGGGATTCTGAGAGCTGGTGTTTCTACAGAGGTGTTTCTGCTTCTGCCAGATATGGCAACATTCCTTTTGAGAATACTCATTTATTGCATACAGGCTCTGGGAGCAGCATCTTGTTTTGGGTAGACATGAGGGGCAACAGCAAGGAGAATGTTTTCATTCAGGCCACCAAATATGCATCTCTCCAGTGAACTCTGCAAGCTCCTGTTTCATATTGTATTACCTTGGCTGTGAAGCATCCCCTTAAGGTGCTCTCAGTGTTATACATTTTCATGACTTCCTTATCTGGCCTTTCAGATTTCCTGCAGGCAAGACAATATACCAGAATGCACACAGTAACACTGTTAGTTTCACTGACTTGTGCTGCTGTATCTTAAATGCAAGGTAATGAAGTTGCTTTGGATGTGCATTTTTATTAAGAGGCATTGGTCACACAGGAGCTAACAGAATGCAAAATGTTCTGTGGCCTGCTCAGTCTAATCATTGTTAGTTCTGACTGTAAATTCTGTGTTTCCACATTCAAAAGCTGGGTGATGAGTTTTTCAGTGTTATGGTTCTCTACCTTGCAGCCAGAAACGTAAGTAGGTGTTTCTCTCGAAAATAGCTCTGCTTTACAAGTAAAGTTTATTAACTAACTTATGCTACCCTCTTCTGGCTGTTCAGCTCCCCATGCACGCACCACATGCTGAGTCTATATAAGATGGCTATAGATGCTAAAAACTAGGCAAGTGGTGACTTCTCGATGTTCCAGGACTTGCTATGCTTCCTTTATGGCTAATGAGTTGGATAATTTCCTAGTTTTCCCATATACTGCATTACAGCAACATAAGAGTGATTATAAGGTGTTACACAAACTGCATTTTTATTTCACAACTAAACAATCTAGGAGAAAATCCAGTTAGCTTTCCTGATGGTCCCATAGCACTGAAAGGATAAAGTAAGGATCAAAATGAACAGGCATAGTCATTTTTCTTTCTTATCACTGTAAGAGCAGCCATGACTCATGTCACAGGAAGCTAAAGTTCTGACATCTCAGACACAAGCTAAATTTTTGTCATTCCAGACAATCTGATTTAGCCAAAGCCTGAGAATTGACATGGAGGGATAAAAATACTCCAGGCTTGCTCAACATCCTTGGCCCTGCCTCAGCGCCAAGTTGTGACTGCCGCCCAAAGCCCATGAACCTGAGGATGGAAGGGAGTGTGCTGATTTCTGGTTTAATGCTGGTGAGTCCTGCGAGGAGCAGGGAGTTGGACTCGATGATCCTTATGGGTGGGTCCATTCCAACTTGAGATCTTCTATGATTCTATAATTTTGCTACTTTTGTACAGGCTTTGAGAATTGGTATCTGGCTTGGACAGATGACTCCTAAGGAGCAATGGGAGCACTGGAGAAAGCTTTTGCCACTTGCTCGCAAGAAAAGTGCTGGTTTAACTTTGCAGATCTGCCTTCCCAGTGGAGTTCCCCACAATGCAGTAATAGCAAGGGAGGTTGACTACACCGTTCTCCCATGGGAGGCAGATTCCCTTAAACTGTATGTAGACTGTTTCCCTCCCAGTAAATTGTTTTCATGGATCTGGTTTTCCATCTATAGTGCCCTTGTTCCCCAATAGATTTCTACCATTAAAACCATACAGTAATAATTTCTGGCTGAACATTTCACCGGTTGCTATAAGCAGTAACTGAAATCACAGCAAGAGAAGCAAGCAAACACCCCCACCCCTTCTACTCCTCATTTTTATATATTTTGACAACATAGATTTTGTAGAAGAGAAATTCATCAAGAGCCTGGAAGAGCTCTTTTGAGGTCGTGCATTTTAACTTAAATTGATTATGGAGTCTCCTGGCCCATGAAAACATGGTAGGTTTTGCCCTGACTGAGAAGCAGCGCCGGGTGCAAGGCAGCCTGCTGTACCCATACAGTCTCTCACCTGGGCAGCCAGAGCGCAGACAAGGGCACAACTCCCTGCAAATCTTCATGTGCTTAGAGGGAGGAACCATTTGGTTTCCATTCCTGCAGGGCTTTAGCACTGTGTCCAGCCAGTGAATGGGAAGTTGCAAGGCGGATCGTGTGACACCTTATTGAACCGTATTAAAGAAAAAGGAGGGTGGGGAAGGTGTTGGTAAAAGCAGAAAATCTGAAGGATGAAACATAAGATTTTAGGACAAGCTGTTTCTGCTTCCTGGCCTGCCTCGCCCTCCGTGTCCCTATGCCTGGAAGCGGCCCTGCGCAGCCTCGCAGTCCATGGAGAGTGGGTGGCCGAGAAGTGGCGCTGCCCTTTGCAGCGGCTGCGCTTCAGTCCCCTCTGTGGGCTTTGGCAGCTGCTTCCACAGCAGCCGGGAAAGCTGGGGAGAAGCTGAGAAGAAGCTTTCCCACCTGCTCCCTCACATCTGTGCTTCACTCTGTCCTTGCTGGGCCTCCTTCCGTGATGTTCCAGCCCACGTGCTTCACCTCAGGCACCTGTGTGTATGCCAACAGAGGAGCTACGCGGCTTCAAATATACACCGGCATGACTGTGGAGTTTTATGGAAATGTCCCTTTGCTCCCTGACAGATGGGAAACCAGGGAGCGGATAAACACCAGCATCTAGAAGTCCCCAGCACCAACCCGGATGCCTCTTGGTGAGTCAGCCTTGGGCACCCATCAACAACAGACAGGTGTGCCTCTGTTGCCAATGGAGAGCAAGCGGCAGGTAACACTTGGAAGCAAATTTTCCCCTTCATACCCTTGTCCTGCCCTGTTCCACCCTGACCAGGCTGTAGCTGCCCTCCAAAGGAAATGCTGCCTCTGTGCTTGCACTGGGCATCATGTCAGTAGTTACCACCCATATGGGTCTGCCTGCTTCATCTCTGAGAGTAGATCTGACTAAGGAATTTTAGAGTCAACAGATCAAGAGCTCTCAGGCTTAAATATTTTCAGGTATTTGGGGGATTGCTCTGTTTTGAGGATGTCCTGCCTGCTGCAGAAATGTTTTCAGATGGCTGCCTGCTTTTTCCTGGTTGTGTACTGATCCAAAAAACAGGCATTTTGAGAAAGCTGGGTGTTTGACTGGGCACAGGATAATGCCCCTACTGTGGGGCACAGTTCAGCCAGGTTTGTAGTGAACGGAACAAAATCCAAGTGGAATGGCCTGGTTCCCAAAACACTTTGTAGTCAAGGGCACATCTGTTTGTAATGGCCTCTTTTGCCAGCAAAACTCTGCAGTGCCTTCTGTATTCAGCTCACACATTGGCTCATCACCAACTGAGGCAGAACGGTGCTCCATAGTGAATCTCTAGCATGGCCACTGAGAGGACCTCACTTCATCCTCCTTCCTGTGACTCGCTGTGAACTGTGAGTTTGCCTGCCTTAGTCTGCTATGTTCACATGCATCAGCTGAGCCTAACACTGACAGAATTCCAGAAGCTGTGAATGCTCCGTCCCTGGCGGTGTTCAAGGCCAGGTTGGACAGAGCTTTGAGTGGCATGGTTTAGTGTGAGGTGACCCTGCCATGGCAGGGGGGCTGTGGCTGAATGACCTTAAGGTCCTTTCCAACCCTAACTATAATTCTATGAAGACAGCAGTACTGCTGGTGAACCAGCCATCTAGCCACGTCTTTACCTGTCACAGAGATGGCACACTGTATGACATGCTCTTTGTGCATTCTGGCATTGATCTTTCATTTTTCAAGACGTCTTTTTAAAAATCAGCTCATGTTAGTACATACTATCCTCTAGGAGGACAGTCATACATTGCAGTTGAGAGAGACTTAGCTATAATCTCTGTGTGTTCATGTGTTCATCCTTGCATTCCTCTGGCTCTCCACAGTAGGTAATATAACAGCCCCATTAAGACACCCTGTTCTGATAACTGGATTTAGGGTTTTTTGTATCCTACATTTCTGGAATATCTACAATTGTGTGTCCAATACAGATAAGAGCATGTTGTTGTCAGATATAGATCATTGTTTGAAATGCCATGCAGTGTGCAGAGTAAGCAGAAGAAATTTGTTTCTGCATTTGGATTCAGTCAACTGCTGGAGCAATCACAAATTTTCTTAGGAGACGGCAATTTTCCAAGTGCTAGATCAGTTTCCACAGTCTTAGATGATTAAGAAAGTTGTGTCACATCTCCCGAATCTGTAAAAGAGGCTTTGGTAATGTTCCGAAAGCCAGGCCTAGCTGATGATATTTCAGCTTTCTCCTGGGTGTTTTGACGTCTTCTGCCATGAAATATCAATGTTCTGATCCTTTTGTTGGCTGGAATTCAGGAAATGCAGAAACAGAGAAAGAATGCTTGGTATTAAAGGTAACAAGACTTTAAAGCATTGAAGAATCTGGAGTTTTTTGCTATGAAAAAAATATTTATGTCAAGTTTAAACTTAACTGCTATGGTTTGTACACGCTTATGTGAGACACTTGGTGCTCAGTTCAGCTCTCTGGTGAGTTTTTGGTGTCAGTTTTGTCCTGAAACTGGTTCTGAGTTCTTGTCCCCTGGCATATCCCCTGCACAGTTCATTTATTTTCTGTGTTTCTGTTCGTTCTTAAAATGAGCACAGTAACAACCAATAATATTTAACCAGTTTTATATTTTAGTCATATATACTGGTTATACAAGCATGTAGGTAAAAAAATAAACCTTCCAAATGTACCACACTGGTACAAACTCACTGATTCCACCTAAGGACCATAGATATCGTGTGTCATAGTCTGCTAGGCCTACAGCAGCAATAATTAACAGTCCTTACTACAGAGATGCTAATACTTACTATATGGTTGGAAAGTCTTTCATTTAAGATGTTACAGAATCACAAAGTATGAGTGGTTTTTATAGTGAGCTGAAGGATACACTGTTTTTAAATGAAGAATAGAAGGGGAAAGAGTGAACAAGGGGAGGAGGATCTGAATTATCGGGACTGAATGCCTATACTATTCATAGACTTTCTCTAGGACTTTGCAAAAATGACTTGCAGCCTTTTAGGTCAAGTGCTGAATATGCTTTTTGTGTTAGGGGCAGTTTTGCATCAGGCATACCAGTTTCTCATCTGAAAACTCGGCATTTTTGCTTTTCTCTCAACCTCTGTAGTGAGAGACCTGTGTGGACACCCTGCTCCTCTGACTGCTGGTAGATAGAGCACTGGCAAAAGAAGGCTTTGTCTTTCTGGGCTCTTTTGGTGTACTCTTATACACAAAAATTACAGATCCTTGAGTATCACCAGTGGAAGCATCTGTCAGTAGCACTGTGTCCTAATACTCTAAAATCTGTGAGCCCAGCTCTAATGAGACATTTTCTTCAGATGCTGTATCTCTAAATATCTTTGCTCTCCTCTATTCGATTGTCGTTCCAGAGGACAGTATAAAATACAGGAAGTGCAGACTGTATCTAGCCTACAGAGGAGTAAGACATAAACAGAGAAGAAGTGCGGCAGTTCAACCAAGGGGGAGAGAGACTGTGAAGCAGGTATAAAATAAGCATATGGGCGCATGGCAAGATGAGATAAGCTAAAGGCTGCTCTCATGCTGGGGCAAATGTTCTTGCTAGTACAAACTCTTTTCCCGTGGACAAGCTGACTTTGTACTTGCTGATAATGTTGCCTGCAGTGCACAGCTTGGATAAAAGCATGGCTTATCCTTGCCTTTCTCACTACCTTGGCCTTCACTTGCACATCATTTGTGTAGGTGCTCCTTCCCGAGGCTCATCATGGTCTGTCAGTAGGGGTACTCATCCTACACCCAGCCAGTGGTGGCTTGAGCATAGTCGAGGTGCTGTGTGTGCAGCACATGAGATGTTGGGGGGGAAATGTGGTGTTTAGTGTACAGTCATAGTAAACTGGGAATTCCTGCCTGAGTGGTGTCCCGGCAGCACAAGGCGCTGCTTTTTCTGAAGCTATCCATAGCCTCTAGGGAGCGGTGTGGTCATAAGGCAGTGGTACTTCTTTCCTGATTGCTTAAGTGCTTGGGAGTCGGCTTGTTCAGAAGTTTAGGAGAGTACTCAGTCTAATTGAGTGTTGGTCTTGAACAGGTCCTGCGCTTTCTGAAACCTCTGTGTAACTTGGCAGGCTGAAAGGCTCAACTGGCGCTACTGGGGATCAGGGAACCCAGCTGTTCTGGGGCAGGCGTTTGGCTGCTTTGATATTCCACTGCTCTAATGGAATGGGTTTCATGAGCTGAGCGTCTTCCTTCAAACTCCAAAGTCTTCAGGCAAATCAATTTTAGCCCTAGGACAAGCTGTGTGTGTGTCTGCACGTGTGCTCGTGGATAGTCTGTGCCTGTAGCTCTTCCAATAACAGTAGCTGGCAGATAGACAAATGGCTCTCTTTTCTGCTGTGTTTGAATGTCCTCAGGTCCTTGCTGTCCCCTGCTATGAAAGTTCCTCACAACACAAATAAATACCCAGAAAAAAAAAAAAAAATCAATTTTTGTGACATATGTTGGTCAATTAAACCAATTTTGCCCCAAAAAGTCAAATGGCCAAAGGGGATACATTGCTTTTGATTTATTCTGTCAGTATGCAATAAAATGCTTTGTTCAAATTTATTTGAGTCTTTAGTCTAAGTCACCTAGAGCAGATGATGGCTTTTGTTTCAGGTTTTGTTTTTTGGATTGTTTTTTGACATTACTTATAGCAAGAAATCAAGTTTCTGGAGGTTTTGCATGTTTTCACTAATTTCTCTATTGGAAGGGTTGATATAAATAAGCAATCAGCCTATGACAGATTGGCAGGAGCTCCAGGAGCAAGCTTTATTCCCTTGCCATCGTAAGGAAAGCGCCATTTTGTAAACCAACCAAGATTTCTCAGAATATTAATTGAGGTTTAAGATCCAGTGCCCCAGTGAGAAGACTGACATTTAGAAGACTTATTTCCAAACTAAATGTGTTTGTGGTTAATTTATAAACATTGGTTCTTGGGCTGGCATTGTCCATTAGCTTAAATTATTCACTTCTTTCTTGTTGTAAGTTTGCGTGTTTTGGGTTGTTTTGGTTCTTTTACCTTTTTTTTTCTTTTTTCTTTTTGAACTGCTCTTCTTAGCAGCACTTCATCAATTGCCCTCTTAAGACAGTTTTGCAGTTATGCTTCATTTGATCTTGCTTCTGCTGAAAGAGGAGACGCTTGCTTTTCTCTCAGCTGCACATTCCTGCTGCTTCCTTTCTCCTGCAGCAGCAGAGCAAGCTGTATCAGCTCCCTGAGCGCAAGGGAGACAGACAGGCAGTGGGACTGGGGCAAGTGGGACTGCCCCTCTGATGGCAGGCTGCTGTTAGATCGCATTAAACATATTTTGAATCAACAATCCCAGACTTAATTTTACTGACCAGGCAAGAAAAGAACTGGCTTATTTCACCCCTCTTTCAGGTATTTGGTTTTCTGTTGCTGTGTTCGTCCTAGAGACCTTTTCTGTGCTGACTCAGTTGAAATTCATCCTCCCTGAACCTGGTGAGCAAGCTGTCTGCAGTATTTCAGAGGCAGTCTTACCAGTGTTTTGTACAGTGCCACAAAAACTCCCCTCTTTCTCTCGGGAATACTTCAACAAATTCTTCCTATGATCATATTTGCCTCTGTCACAGAAGGTAAGCTTCCATTTTGGGCAGCAGCGATGCATGAGGCATGACCTTTATTTCCCCTTACTTCTGAGGGGGTCCTATGAGTCAGGGTTTTTTTTGTAGTTTTTACAGCATTTTCTGAACCAGCCTGCTTACTGCTGAGAGATTTGCTTTGCTAAAATATTGGTGCTTCCAGAAAAGCTGGAGCAGAGGAAAGCCTTGGATAAGGGAGCAGACGCGTTGTTAGCTACACAAGGTAGTGAAAATACTGCCATGGTTGTTTTAGGATTTTTTACTTAGTAGGGTAAGGAGTCAACAAAGATAATGTGTCCCTTCACACTATGTCTGTCTGTGACTGTATCAGGACCTTACATAAAATCTGATGTCTGATAACTGTTGAATGTGAGATTCATCTTTAATTTCAGTATGAAAATAGGAAAACGGAGAGAAAAGGAGTGGGAAGTAGGAAGCACACAACCTCCACAGTGTTTTATACCTGATTTTATTTCAGGCCTGTATTTCATCCTGGTGAAACAAAAAGCTTAACCACTGCATCTAGTGTTGTAAGGAGCTAGGTGATGTGTGAAATAAATTTGACCTGAAGAAAAAAGAAAGGGAGTGCAGTCTCCTGCCATAAATAACAAATTAAAAGCTATTGTCTTGCATCTGATAGCAGTGGCAGCTGCCTAATTGGATGTTAAAAATATCCCTGCCAATCTTGGAAAAGTACATGTTTGCATGGTGGTGAGCACTGTTACTTTGGCCTTTGTATGGGATACAAGAAACCAAGGGCTGATGTCTGAATGTGTAATGGCTGCTTCCTCCCACTGCACAGGCTCTGCATCCCCAGCTTCTGACTCATGCTGAGATGCTGGATTTTCGGCAGAAAGCCAGCTCATTTCTGCACTCCTTCTCCTTCAGAATTATACACGTGTTTTGTAGAAGGCTTGTTTTCAGGGTAGCTTCTTTTTCTGGCATTACTTTCTTTGCATTTAGTCAGGCAGAGGTAAAGCTGCTCTGCATATCCGTGGTGGCACAGTCCCCTGTACAATTTGCACAGTCCAGACTAGAAGACTTCTTGTCTCTGTCATTGCCTGTTAGTGCCAGCAGCCCAGATTTGCCTTTCAAAAAGAGGAAAGAAAACAGACATAAGCACTGGGTGATGGGGGAGAACTCAGTCAAACCCAAGCCACAGACACCTTCATGTTTGGTTGGGTTTTTTTCTTCCTTTCTGCCTAGCAGTAAGTTGCTGGTATTTTTTTTCTCTACAATCCAGCAGATGGTGTTAGATGGCTATTTAATGACTCGCATGGGACTGAAAGATCTTAGAGGTGATAGAGCTAAAAGGCTGCAAGAAAGAAAAAAACCACAGTTTTGCAGGGATTTGTTCAGTGAATCTGAAAGTTGTGATAGGCTCTTGTTTCAAGCATCTGTGTGCATGTTTTAGCTTACTACTGGTAGGGGGTGGGAAGCTTCATAGCTGTAGTACTCGATTTAAATTCAGACTTCTGTGATATCTATTGTATTTCTTCCTCCAAAGTTTTAAGTGTTGTTGAGTCCAAAGGAGCAGAATGAATATACCCCTGACCCCACTGAATACTTTGGGATAGGGAGGTGTATAAATTATTTTTGTTATTTTATCCTTTAATTGCATTTCCTCCTTCCATGCACCTGAAGAGGAAGAGCAAAGTGGTACTGCACTCTTCAGCGTGGTGTTATGACGGAAGTGTCTCCTAAATTACACTCTACAAAGGAAATAAGTGAGGTGGAATGAATGCGAGCTCAGTAGGTTGTACAATGTCCAGTCGGGCTGAAATATGACATTAGTTTCTGACTGCTCTCTGTTAGCTGGTGCAATGAATGCACTGGGTCAGTTATAGATAATGTTACTACCTGTGGAAACTGGTAAGTGTGGAGGGATGAGTACCTCTGCATGAAAAAAAAAGAAAGGGTTCATATATACATACACATATGTTCTGTAACTTACCACTATTTAGGAAAGATCTTGAGGTCATGGTGTTTCTTTCATAAACTGTCTGGTTAGCATAGAGCAGTTAGGAAGTTGAATTGTAAGGAAAGATAGTAAAATGTCTATTCTGTTGCCATACAAGTCAATGGTGTGACCCACCTCTTGAATACTGTAGCCAGTTCTAATAACTCTGCTGCAAAATGTTTACAGAAGAGCTAGAAAAAAAAAAATATAGAAATAGGCAACATGAACAGCCAAAGGCATGAACTCACTACTGCAAGAAGAGGGAATAAGCAGGTTTACTCTTCACCTTGGGAGAGAAGGGAGTGGAGTAGGATGTGGGGAGGGTGATATAAATAGCATGGGGAAAAATGAACAGAGAAAAACTATGATCTATTGAAATGCAGTTGGAAACAATACCCTAGAAGTTCAGGTTGGGGGGGGGTGGGGTGGGGTGGGGTTGGAGAGTTTGTGTTTTGATTTTTTGCTTGTGTGGGTTTTGGAAGTTTTCTTTTTTTTTGCCTGCTGGTTCCTGCAGTGTACCTTGAACTCATGGACCTTATTGCCAACTGATTTTTCTCTTTTCTTGTAGTTTTTTGTGCAAGTTGGAGAAATACATGGATCTAAAATAGGTTGGACAGGTTCAGAAAAACCACTGCTGGCTGTAAAACATGACTGTATGAATATAACATGAGAAGGGTCAGCCTACACATTCCCTTTCAGTCTTTTGCCCAGCGTAGTTTTTACTGGCAGTTCCTGGTATGTCTGCTTAGTGGCTACTTTAGGTAGCTATTGGGAATAAGACTGCAGACTAGTGGAGGTCTTCCTTTTCTGTGAGAGAACAGAAAGTTCTACAGGGAAGCTATAGAGTTCTACAGGGGAGCTATAACTTGTCATTCAGAGAGCTGCTGATAAAGCTCAGTCTAATTCACTTCTACCTTTTAAGCAGCCTTAATTCTGGATCCCAGTGCTGGGTTCAAGTATGCTGTCAGATTTAACTTAGTGTCACATGGTAACAGACTGACATAGAAAATCATTAGCAGAACACGCTTGACATGCCAGGCAAGAGCATAATTTATACAATCCCAGGGAATTTGTTTTATAAAGTGACAGCTTTTAGTGATGGGTTGATGTACTGTACTTGGCAGACTTGTTCCTGAGCAGTCACTAAAAATATCAAGCCCTAGGGCCTACAAATGTCCCGGGTAGAGGCCCAGAAAATGAGAGAGAGGTGGAGCAGCGTGACTTGCTTGCTAATAGCCTACAGGACTGGTGTTTCTTGAGGAAGGTTTATTTTGTGGTATTTTTGTTTGGTTTTTTTAGAAATTATTCCTATGCCAGGCCAGAAGGCTGTTTTCTGGCCTGCAGGCCATGAGAAGTAGTGCATAAATCCACACCTAGTAGTGAATACCATCTCTTATTCAATTTTAGAGCATCCCAGAGAAATTTTCAGACTATTTAACCACAAAGGGAGACTTATCAATATCTGACCTGGGAAGCTGAGTCATCCCTAAGTGTGAGCAGCCCTTTGACAAGATGCTAGCTGGAAGTCCTGTCCATTCTGGCCTGTGAGGGGAAAAAGAAAGCCTCCAAAGCCAAAGCAAAGGACACCCACCTCCAAGGAAGCCCTATTTCCTATTTTCTGGTGTTCCTGGCCAGCTTGCAGTATCCTTGGAGGGCTGAGATCTTGCCTAATGCCCTGAGTTTTCAGAGGGGATTTCCTTTCTTCCATGTCTTTCCTTTTTCTGGGCTGCCCAAGAAACAATGAAAGAAATAAGCATGTAAGAAAGGCTTCTGGCTAGTGCATCTCAAAGCCCTTGCTGGTTTGAAGGAGGATGTTGTGGCTACTAGCACTGCTTTGATATCTGATATACGTGAAATTCTGCATTGCGGATCTGATGTGGATGAGCTGGCTGAGTGTGTAATATACTGTGCTTGGGCATTAAAGCTGTCTCCTTAGGCTTGCTCAGCTCTCAGTTACTTTTAAAAAATCTCTTCACGGCTTTCATCCCTTCTCGTTCATGTCCACAGGTGCAGTTATTGGTGGGAATGGACTCATCCTCACACTTGCAGTATAATAATGCTCTTAAGTCTTGTTTGTTTGTTTGTTTCATTCTGCTAGTGTCTGTTTAGTTTATCAGCTTCTGAGGCAGCTCTATCTGTCCCCATGCTGCCTGGGCTGAAGGGGGGCAGAGGCTTTCAAAACAGCCCTTGGCAAGTTCCAAGTTCATAAGTAACTGTTGCTGTGGTAACACATCAGCACAGTCCCTGGGCTGAGTTTTCACTGGTAGGTGATAACATCTGAAATTATTAACGTGGACCAGGAGCTCTGTTGGTGGCAGAGAACTTAAAAATGGGATTAACCACTTCAGGTGTGGTAAGCAAAAATATTCAGTGCATCCCCAGATGGCTCTGAAGATCTTCTTACTCCAGATAGATATGTTCAGAATCCTCCTTTCCTTGGCAGAGACCACTAATCAGTGTTGGGAGTCTACGCTGGTACTGTTCATACTAAGGCCAAGTCATCAAAATCTTGAGGATGGTTTTAGCACAAGTTCAGTGTTGGTGAAAGGCTGCAAATGGAAGTGTTGCTTAGGAGACTTAAAGTCTTCCTCTCTTCTCCCAGTTATGCTTCTTAAAAACAATGTGTTCTGTATTTAAAAGCCATCTAGTAAGATTAAAAATGTGATTTCATACATAAATATTCTGTCTGGACTGGAAGAACAGTGTGCATTATTAAACTGGCCTGTGTGCTTGTTTTAGTGTTTGTTCTGAAATAAAACTGAATTAAATTAACTTAATTGTATCTACATTCATTCTAACTTTCTGGTCTGCATACACAAACTCCCTTCACTTGTGTCATCTTCCTGGGATGAAGAAAGGTTTATTTCACCATTTGTTAAAATTTTTTCCCTTTTTAGTAGGAGAAGGTGTTTGTTACTTCTATTCATATAGCAGCTGTGGAGCCTGAGGTCAATATTTTTCTAAAAGACTTCCTATTTTAAGAATGAATTTAATCCTATAGCCTTCAGTTTCTGTATGAAGGCGGGTTTTGTGTTTCTTTTTCCTTTTTTATTTCCTGGTGGATAGCATTAGATTACATGGATTATAAACTTGGGTTTAAGAAAATGTCTTTCTTTAAATAATCTGTCTTGTTGCTGCTACTCCATCCTTTCTCACACTGATGTATTTTGTTAATACGATGATTTCTTCTGCATCTCTTGGTGATATCTTAAGAACAGAGAATGGTTGAGGTTGAAAGCACCACTGGGTTTCTTTTAGCCCAACCTCCCTGCTCAAGCAGGATCACCTAGAGCACATTACTGGCATTGTGTCAGGATGGCTCTTGAGTATCTACAGGGGAGGAGACCCCACCACATCTCTGGGCAGACTATTCCAGTACTCAGTCACCTGCACAGTAAAGTTCCTATGCTACAGGAAGCTGAAGTATTTATCTCCACTTCTCTCATCTGAGGCAAAATGAGGCAGCTTCATGTAGAAATCAGTAAGGTAGCTAACATTGCAAGGAAAGCTTCTCACCACTGCAATCACGTCCTCCTAATAAGGTTGTGTGAGGTTTGGCATTTGAGACTTTGCAGACTTCCTTCAGTTTTGTCCTCAGGCCTTGCGTTATCTGGCACCTGTTAAGTGAATTGAAATCATGAAATGGAATTTGGGTGACTGGCAAAATGCCTGATGAATTTGGGAAGGGAGCCAGCATTTGCTTTGTGCTTCCCTGATCTTTTTTTGCAAATAAGAAAGGGCTGTTCACAGAGATTGTTCTAGTGTGAGTATTAAGTCCCATACTCCTCCTTCCTCTCTCTCCCCCAAAACTGGGATTAAATACTGTGGAATAGACAGAATTTGCAGATAACTGACTAATTCCTTACTCTTCCTTTTGAATCTGTTGGTAGGCCCATGGTAAGGAGCCCACAGGGCAGCGAGAATTACTGTTTCTTGCAGGGGAGATTTCACCCAGGGATGTGGGTAAATGGCTTCAATGTAATTTAGCTGTGGCTTTTTGTGGTTTGGTGGGTTTTTTTGTTTAGTTGTTTTTTTCTTTTGCCCAGTTTTACTGTAATTCCCTGTGTGAACATTCGAAGCAATATAAGTAAAATCAGAAGAAGGTGCATGTACCAAACAATGAAGTTTGTGTGCAAAAGGAGCTATAATCAGTAATAATATTAAAACCACACTAATGTAATTCTGCTGGAATGCTCCCCTTTGTAGGGGGAAGCCTCATGCTGTCATACTGCTGAGCTTGAACTGAAAGTGCCCATTAGGCTTAAGCTGTCCATGATCAGCAAGATAGTCCAGCACCTTCATATGAGATCTGAAAAGCTCAGAAACGCATGTCATCTCTCCAACTGTTCATGCCAAAGTGCTGGACACGAAAGACCAAATTGTGACATGTTTTGCAAGTCTTTCCCAGTGGGTTCTGCTTGCTTTTTGCTACCCTTGCTGGGTGGCTGAAGGGTCTTCTGCCATTCCCACCATCCAGTGACTGCTCTAAATCAGGGATACTCATATCACAGTCATCCTTTCACTGTCCTCCCTCCCAGACCTGCAGTGCTATCTGCCCTTTGCCGACAGGAACCTCAGGCAACAGACTGTTACCTTGATGTCCTCTCTGGCCTGTGGAACAGGCAGATACAACAAGGCCATGTCACTTTACAAAAGTAGCTGCTTTCCTCACCTTCCAACAGTGTATTCCTTATGCTCTGCTGATAAGAAAACTCAGAGCAGATTGGTTGGGTTTTGTTCTGGAAGTGTCACTGAGCTTCTGTATAAAATGGGCTGGAATGCTTTGCAGAAAGCATTTTCATGGTGGGAATGCAGAAATTTTATTCCTTCCTGTTGCTGTTTCTTGTCTTGTTGCTCTGCATGGCTTGTTTTCGTAATTTGATTACTGCATGATGCTGCGGAGGGAAATAAACAGAAAGCTGTTCTTAGTAGAGTTGCAGCCACTGGGAGATGGTCAGCATGCAGGTAGGAGCCTACATGGTCAAAACCAAAAACTTTTTGAAGAATGATAGCAAAGATTGTTCTTGAAGCTATGGCTTCTCTGCACAAAACTCAGTTTTACATAAAGTGAGTCATGGTCTTGTTCTCACACAGAGATGTGATATCCACAGCTAAAGAACATCCTACCATTCCCCAGAACAAATGCATAGGAGAATGGCTCACTTCCTCCACCTTTTCACACGCAAATGTCTACAGATTTTGCTGCATTGCTGCTTGAAGATCAAGGCCAGTCTGGGAGGTAAACTGAAAGGCAGACTGCTTACTGCTGAAAAGGAAGGCATGTCTACTGGATTGCTTTAAGGATTAAAAAAGAAGGCGGGGGGGGGGGGAAGGTGAAGCCTTCTATGTTTAGCTTCAAGTTGTCATCAGATTGCTGTTGTGCTCTAAGTTAGCATGTTGTGACAGTGCAAAAGTTTCAGGTGTAGGGAATTTGCTTGCAGTTGGATGCAAGGTAATTGTCCCTGCTTCAGATTAGGTATTTGAAATGAAACCTGGTAAGTAGGTTATTTGTAAGCCATTCAGGCCTTTATATAGCTATGTGACTTCTCCTCCTCTAGGGAAACTGAGTCAAAAGAGAAGTTTCTAGACAGGGAGCCCACTATACCACTATACTAGTGTTCTTCATTCTGTTCCTGAATGACCCCGAGGAGTAGTACTTCCTAATAGGAGTGCATTTAAGGCTCCAGCTGATGTAAATGGGTAACAGACTGCACAGGTAGCTCTCATTTCTAAGGTCAAATGTTCTTTGTTCAAGTATATCCAATATCTGAAAGCAAGCAACAGTTAGGGGTCAACATTATAAATTAGCATGGCAAACATTAGCCTTATGTCTTTGCTTGCAGCACAAATGCTGCCTTTCTTTTTTTGTCTTGCTGGGAGGTTTGCCTTTTTTGTAGCTTTCACATTCCTGTAGCTAATATCGGACAAGTGGATGTTGGGGCCATTAATTTCATTGACCCAAAAGCATCAGGGTCCTACCAGCAGCCATTTTAAGCT
The DNA here is from genome assembly GCA_025447955.1 of Psilopsiagon aurifrons. Classification (NCBI taxonomy): domain Eukaryota; kingdom Metazoa; phylum Chordata; class Aves; order Psittaciformes; family Psittacidae; genus Psilopsiagon; species Psilopsiagon aurifrons. Next base: position 43,633 of record JAOEHY010038338.1, read on the forward strand.
GCCTTCAAGGGGTGAGTTAATTAACCTATGAAATTCATAAGAATGGTGAAAGGTGGAAACAAAGGATATGAGGCTAACTTTATTGGCAGTATCTGTGGGATCTATGAGAGCCACATACAGACAAAGACTCAAGACTTCCTTGATTAGAGGGAGTCTACCATCCACAGCATTTACCCCAGAAGGTTGATGGAGAAGGGTTAAAGTTGATGGATGTTGTTTCAGGACTTTAGTATTGCTTAGCAACAGCTCTGCTTAACCCCATCTTTGCACTTGAAAGGTGGTGGTGGTATCTCCAAGATGAAATGACTTGCCTGGAGCCATTATGTCCAGGCTGGAGGTATGGGTAGGGCCTGGGAGCCTTAGCTCTTTGGTCAGCTCTGGATTTGTGCACTGGATCTGTGCAAACCCCTGCTTTAAAGTATCTGAGACTGATGCTGAACATTGTAGGTTAATGTTTAGGACCAGATACTAAGTTTTATTTATTGGCATTGTCTAGTGGAAATGGTAGTAGGGTTTTTTGTTAACCACATCTGTCTGAAGTGGTATGCAAGTTGAACAAAACCAAGTGTTTGCTGCCTCCTGGCTTATGCCCCAACTGCTTTATTTCTGCTGAAGTCCCAAGAGTAGCATATTCAAAATGCAAATGTTCCTTGATAGGAATAGGAGTTTCTGTGACTTTGCTGTATTATCTGAGCAGCTCTTGGTTTCAGGGGACCTTCACGCAGACGGAATTGATCGGTGGCAGGAGGAGGAGGAGAATATCTGTTGCCAGGGCAACCGGTGGTGACTCATCCCGCGTAGCAGGCAGCGAGAGCTGTGAGGCTGCAGTAATTTTCCAGATGCTTAATCCAGCTCTGTGTTCTTTATTTCTCTTGCTGACAGGCAGAAATCCTCCTCTGCTTTTCTTTGCTTACAGGCCCACGCAGCCTGCAGCCGTACGTGATGCGGAGTAGTCCTTTGTGGTGCTCACCCAGAATGGCGTCACAGAGATGTGTCTGAGTAATGCAGATGAGCTACTCCATGGATTGAACCGTAGCCCCCAAAGGTAGCAAAAATAGAACTGTAAACTGCCCTTCTGCAGAAATACCCCAGTGTGTAATTGGCTGCACTTAATTCCTGTCTATCAGCTTGCATCGCATTTACTGTAACTCCAGCTATCGTGTATTAAATCAGCTCATCTCGTTCCTTCTCAGTAACAAGGCTGAATCTGCGCTGCATACAGAATGTGCTAAAAAGAGAAAAGTAAACTGCATTCAGCATATGCATTTCTATTAATTAGCTTCCCTTTTGTATGACCTACAATTTTTTTCTTTTTTTTTTTTTTGTGAGAATTTCAATCTGCATGTGGTGAAATAGAGCAGGTTAAAGAGGCTTATCCACAAAAATAACAGCAAAAGGAGCAACACCTTCTTTGTCCCTCGGGGGTGCCTACTTTGCAGTTTTCCTGCAATATCTGCATTGTAATACAGGCATCACCCCATTTGGGGCACTGTTATAAATGTCCAAATAGTTATTTACCTGCTCTGTTGGCCGATGTCGAATTTTTAATGTTTGCAGTATGATGCTGAAAAACCCAAGTGTAAATAGATTAAAGGTAGCTTCAGCTTATTTACATGAGGAAGGTTCACATTCCCCTTTTGAGCTGGTGGAGCAATCAGCCCAGGGTGATAGTGGTGTTTGTGTCTGTTCAAACGAATTAGTTTAGCTGTGGGGGGCGCGAACCTGCTCCGTGGAATGGGGAGAAGGAAGAGCTTGTGAGGAAAATGGGAGAAACAGCCGCCAGCAGCGGAGCCCTGAGTTTGTTTAGTGAGGTATGTGTGTGGCAAGTACTGATGCTGCCAGCTGCTGTCCCGCGCAGCCCCTGGAAGGCAGATAGCTTTCTGCTGGTGAATCAAGCGAGAGAATCGTCTCTTTCTCTCACAGTTGTAGTCTCTTGCTTGCAAGTCCTCATCAAAGTTTTGGCGGGGTATGCAGCTGAAAGGAGCTGCTGCACTGCTGACAGGCTCTGCAGTGTGCTGCTGGCTGAAGCCAAATCCACGTAAAGCCACCAAGCGCGTAGGGCATGAGGAAGCTTTGTGATGTTTGTTTTCTGCTTCTTGTTGTGATCAAGTAATTTGCTAATAAATATATGAACCATATAACATGAATATGTATTGCCTTGAATTTTTGTCTACTATCAGTAGGTGGGTTGTGTGTTTAATGAATGTGCTGTCTCTGCTGCTCAAGGGAAACCAGTTTTAAAGGGCAACAGTAGGGGCTCATCTGTTACTGTGAGACCCTGAGCTCTTTCTGTGTGTGGCTGTTCCTCACTCTGGACAGGTTTTGTATACCCAGAGAGAGAAGTGTTCCATGATCAATGCCTGATACTGCAACTTTGCTGATGGTTTCAGATGCTAACCCTATTTTGCTTCATATTCTTGCATGAGAACTAATGTTACTATGCAGCAGGTTGATTTATGTGGTGGATTTGCTAGAAAGTTGTCCTTTAAAAAAACACAGTTTTGGAAATGTAACAGAAGGAAAGCTAAATATGAGATTTTGATCCATTCATCTCGCCTCCCAAGATAGGAATAATTTGCTACCTGGGTAGCATGACATATGTAATAATAAAAATGTTGCTAGTCAGATCATCTGCAATTTCAGCAGCAGTTATTGCAAGTCTGCAGAGTTGCTCAAATTTTATTGTAACAGATAGTTATAGGTAGTTAATAATAGTGAAGTTTATTCTGCAGTTTCAGGGAACTCCTTATGGAAAATCATCAAGTATCATCAATTGTATTAAGCTTATATACCTTTTGTGGGTTCTAGAAAAGATGCTAGCTTCTCTGGCTTTTTGGAAAAACAAACAAGCTATTTAAACTCGCCTGCTTAATGCTGCAATATTGACTATTAATAAGGATGTATTGACTTGGTAATGCATTTTGTGATCAGTTAGACTTAAGTAGGTTGTCTTAAATCTTGTGGAAATACATCTGCTACACTGACTGTAGATAGCAGTGTTTGTAATTAATTGCGTGCTGATTTGTTTGCAGAAGATGTATTCTGGACAGAAGCTGGCTAAGGCCACTGTATCCAGTGGAGATCCCCAAAGACTCTTTGGCCTGTGGAATGATTTAAGGAGGGATAAAAGCCTGACTGCTTTTCAAGGTTACACTATATTACCAGATGTCTTTTTGCTTTTGGAACACATAATTACTAATAAATGGGACTGGATAAGACCTTTAACAATTAGGGTGGCCTTGGATCACTTAGAGTTGATGCACAAATCATACACTACCAGCCTTGCTGCTTATCAAAATACATGAAATTTTGTATTTCAAGTTTTCCTTTTTGGATATTTTTCTGAAGGCCTTTTGTACCAGGGGTGCACTCTTTCAAGTCTACTTGCTGGACAGCCTGTACTATGGGAACCTTATAACGTAGAAATAGTTTCCCATTTTTCTTTCAAAGCCACTCAGTGCAGTGCCAGGATCAGCCAGAGTGGATCACTGCTGAAGCTGAAGAGGACACCTCATCTCCCTGCTCTCAGCCATGCTATGGATGACATAAGCCATCTAGCTTTGCAAGCAAGTGAAGGATATATGTGGCATGTCAAAATCTGTCCCTGTCACAGAGTCTCTCCTCATCAGTCACCAACTGTGCAGTGGCTTTCAGTCATTGCAGAAACAAATATGAACAGATTTGGAAATCTAAACAAGCTTTGCAGATTGTCTCTTTGTGGGGCTACTGTAAGAGAGGTGTGTTCAGTGGAGGTGCACTGAATGGTGCATGTCAGCACTTATATAATTTCTGAGCCAGCTGGTAGCCTGGAACTTGCTGGAGCAGAGCATCATCCATCATTGCTGAGGTTGATGTCCCATGAGCCTGTCAACTCTGCAGCTAGAAAAGGGGCTGGCATTGTATCTCTGGGGGAAGGGAGCAAAATCCCTAGACTTTAACAAAGCTCCAGCTTCAGATAAGTGAGCTCCAGGCTCATTTATCTCTCTGGAATTGTTGTACAAATAGGTTTTATTTTTGCTTATCTTAAACTAACATAAAGCAAAATGTCTTATACAGGAAAGAAATATTTGAGCTGTTGGAACAGCTTGAATTAAATCCCAGGTTCCAAATTCTGAGCATAGCTTTTCACTTGGATTTTGAAACTGCCTGTTCTCCGTATAACATGCTCTTTAAATATCTGATCCAAGCTATTGTTTATAGAAAATAGGAATCTTACGTCTTTGGGATATGAGGCCCTGGGGAAGCTTAAAATCCATATATACCATATTTCAAGCTGCCCTATATCAACAAGGTTGAGGAGAGCTCAGTTCTCATCTCGGTCAGTGCTTGTCATCTCTGCATGGAAATACTTAATCAGAAACCGTTTGCTTCTAATTTAGTTTCGGCATTTGGATGTCTGTCCTTTGTAAGCAATATCATAGGCTGCTGAAGAGGGAGTGTAGTCATCCCACTAATAAGATTTATAAATTGACTTACTTTTATTTTCCTCCATAATATTTCCTGGTAGTAAGATGTATTACTTTGATAACTGTGCAGGGGAAGCAATTGAAACAGTACTTTCTGAAAACTTAAAAGCCATAGCTACGAGAGTGTTTGGGCTTAAGTGCTGTATGGTGTCTGGTGTGGCAAGGTCCTAGTAGATGCTAGGTAATGCTGCTGTATTACCCATGAATAGCACTGATGCTCATCACAGTGCTATGCAGTTATGCTCTAATGTCACAGTGTTTTCTAATATGAGAATGATGAGTGAGAAGGTGGATCCAGTGTTACTGGAAGAAGGCAGAGAAAGTCCTGTTGCATTTCTGGGCTTCTTGTTCACGGCTTATATTTTTCTCCTTTGTGCTCTTTTAAAGATGCGTGCCTGAATTTCCCATGTCTAGGGATGCATAAAGCTGCCTGTTAATCTATCTTCTGTGTAAGAGATACAGAAGAAGCTGCTTGTGATGCTAAAGGTCCAGAAGTCACTAAAAAAGAAGAATCTGGTGTTTTGGATCATTTGCTATTGCACTCTAATTTAGTCTTATTTTTTGTGGAAGTGAAGTCAAGCATAATATTTATACCTCTGGCCTGCCCACGCTTTACCCAGGATAGAAGTCCGCTTTCTTTGCCTCATGAAGCACTTGCAGTTCTATCTAGGAGAACTCTAGGTTTTTCTTTCCCCTACGGTGTTACACAGACAATTCCATTTATCTCTTCATGGTATGTCCCAAATATCTATGACACTCCTGGACACTGATTTAGAATTTAGTGCCATCTCTTTGTCTTCTGTGTCTTTCTCTGAGGTGTGGTGAGATTTCTCTGCAGATTTGTCTCTGAAGTTTGGACCAAGCCTGCTCTGCTTAGATAAGAACTATCAGTGGTGAATGAAGTTGTCTGCAACAATGAGCAAAGTTATCTTTAGCTTTCTTCCTGTGCTGGCTGCTCACACATTTTCACCCATGAGCACTGCAGAATTTCCTCTTCTCAGCAGCAGTCTGTCAGCTTCGAAGCTAATCAGCACCAGTGTGGCTAGGTGGATTGCTTAAAGTCAGTGAAGAAATTCCATGGAGATTGCTTGATTTTCACCACCCATCCCCTTTCCTTTTTTCCCCTGTCTTCCTTATTATTGCATTTCTCAGTGACTGGTTTGGCTTTGCAGGTAAGAACCCTTAAGACCTCTCCTGTCCATCTCTTTCAAGCACAAGACATGACTTGAATAACTTACCCTTGGAAAGAACTTGGGTGAAGACCACTGTATTTTAATAACAGCCCTTTATTCTAAACTCCCTTGAAACAGGTCACCTGTGTATATAATCACCACTCTTCTGCATTGTGTAACAACACCATGTCATATACCTGTCATTCATTGGTCTGAGGCTTTTGTTGCCAAAGAGAGTATTTGTCAGCTTTTGTTGCTGAAGGGAGTATTTGGCACCTTTTGCTAGCACTGTATTTTCCACAATACCTTCTTTAATTTCAGCAGCACTTACATTTCCCAGACTGACAACCACTGCCTTGGGATTCTTGGGAGCATCAACAGAGACAAAGAAGTTTCTTCCCCAACTGAATCTAATTTCTGATATTTTGGTTTTGTTTTTACTTTTTCCCCCTATGATGTGCCATCTGAAGACACTGCATTTAAACAATTTTATTTCAGGAAAAGAAAAGTGTAGAAACAAACTCTGAAAAGAAGTTTTCACTTTGCAGTGCTCATCTAATGAAGGCGATGAGTATTTCTAAGGATACTGAGTACTATGTTGCAGATGCACACCATGCTGTCCTCCTGCATGGTACTTCAGTGCCTCCATTTTACTTGAAAGTCAACTGAGGGCCAGAGAGCCTTTGCTGCCCTGAAGCAGTGTGTTCAACTAGCCCTTGAAGTCTTTGTTTTCAGTTTAGAGGAGCCTACCCTCAGGCTGCATCCCCATTTACCTTGTGTTCTTCCAAGTGCTGCAGCTCACTCGGCAAACTGGGCATGGAGTGTCCGATGACACAGGAGCTACTCTCTTGCCCAGTAGCTGGAGTCAGTCTAAAAGTTCCCCATAAACATAATCATTTCACTGTTAGTGAAGGCCACTGCCCTTCAGCTTGCTGGGAGCGCATGAGTTGAGACTTCTACCTATCTATGGCACTTATATATATATATATATTTAATAATGACTTTGGGGTGGCAGTGTCCTTTTAATAAGAATTTCTGCCTTTATCTCTGATGCCAACCTGATGAAGTTTAACCATGCCAAGTGCAAGGTCCTGCACCTGGGTCACAGCAATCCCAGGCACAGCTAGAGGTTGGGCAGAGAAGACATTGAGAGCAGTCCTGCGGAGAAGGACTTGGGGGTGTTGGTGGATGAAAAAATGAACATGAGCCGGCAGTGTGCACTTGCAGCTCAGAAAGCCAACCGTATCCTGGGCTGCATCCAAAGGAGTGTGATCAGCAGGGTGAGGGAGGTGATCCTGCCCCTCTACTCTGCTCTCGTGAGACCTCACTTGGAGTACTGTGTGCAGTTCTGGTGTTCTC